>MNCI01029312.1:262316-308612 GCA_015680685.1 Gnetum montanum
CGGGCTGCAGGTATAGTATGTCAGATGGAGGCATTTTGGTGTTAGGAGACTTTTGATCCGTGACAGAGGGCTTGCCATCTCTTGGCGATCGGGGGTTCTCGTCATCTGGACTAGGTTTTTCGATCTCTATTTGTGACCCTTGCTCTATTTCTAAGCTTGAAGAGATTATGGAAATTGTCGCTTCCCCATGTATAACGACCTCTCCACCCTCGTAGGGCAGGTGAATTTCCTGATGTATGGGAGATGATACGGCTCTTAACTGGGCTAACCAGGGCCTCCCTAAGATGAGATTGAACCCTGGCATCTCATCGACTACCAAGAAATCAGCAGATGTAGGGAACTGGTTTCCCGCTATAAAGTCAAGGGTTATCGTGCCCTTGACTAATACACGCGACCCGCTGAAGGATTTCAAACATGCTGTTGTCGTGGGTTTGATCGCGTCTGTAAGTCCCAATTGTTCGATGATTGGATATGGTACCACATTAGTGGCTGCCCCGTCATCTACATGTACCCTATGTATCTTAAATTGGTTTATATGTATGGTTATAAACATGGGGGCCGTCGTCATCTCGCCGGTTGTTTTATCTGTTTTGATGCTCTCGTCACGAAAGCTTAAGGCGTTAGGGCTAACCCCGCGAGGAGAATACATCACCGCATGGATTGCTGGTTCGCTCGGAGGCAAGTCCTCACTAACCGGGATAGATGTTAACATGCGTACAAGCGCTTCGCGGTGAGTCTGGAAAGTCAACACTAAATCATATAAGCTTAGAGACGTATTTTTTTGTTTTAGTGCCTGAGTAACTTGCGTTAGGACCGTCGCAAAATCTCTGCTGTCAGGAGCATTTTGGTTGAGAGGGACCGGGTCCATCGGGCCCAGGAGTTTTATCTCGCGTTTTTGTGATTTGTCGTTCTTGCGGATGTTAGCAGTGTCACGTTGTTCGTGCGTCCGAGAGGTTTCGCCGCTGCTGCCTATGTCCGGTTGATTATCAGATGATACCATAGGCATGGAGCTGAGAGGTGTTGGTTTAGGTGGCCCCACGGCTAGCCGTTGGCGTTCCTTCTCCACGCGTTCGCGTGTGAGCCTGTCTGCTAGGCGTTCTCGCGTGTTACAAGGACTTGGCCTCGGACCCTGGGATTGTCCAGGGACTTTTACGACATATGGAGCAAGACGGGGTTGTGGGTATGACTGGGCAGGAGCCTGTGCGGGAACCCGGACGACGTATGGAGTTGGCCTTAATGGAGATGGGACCTCCGTCATTGCAACAGCGGGTGGTACTCGGACTACAAAAGGGGCAGGCCGAGCGTAAGGTGTCGTTGTGCTCGCGGGATTAACGGGGGGAATGCGCACCACGTAGGGTTGTTGGCGCGTCGTCATGTTGGGGACGGGTGTAATCGAGGGTACTTGAACTATGTATGGCTGCTGCGGGGTACGAGATGTCTGGGGTGCGAGAGTAGGCTCAACGAGAGGGATTTGAACTACAAACGGCTTGTTAGATATTTTCTTATCCTCCAGGTGTATTGTATTAATGTGGGGTGTGTCAGGCTCATCGTCACAGTAAATCGTGCTAATTGTGTATGGAGCCTCCTTAGTATTTAGGGGGTCTTGGTACACTCCCATGGTTTGATTTTGTGGTTGGACGGGGTTAGCCCCATCAAACGTGATGCTACCTTCGTCAATCATCCGTTGGATATCTTGCTTCAAAGTAAAACAGTAATCTGTTCCATGTTCCGGTCTTTGATGATAGTCGCAAAAGCGATCCATCCGGAACCCTTTGGGCACGGGGGGCTCATCTGGGGTTGCTAGGCTCGGATTCTGTACGAGTTGACAGAATCGGTCGTGTCTTTGAATGGCTACAGGGGATAATTGTTTGTGGCTCATCAACCCAGCCTTTAAGAGCTGATCGAAGAGTTGAGAAGGCTTCATTGGCAGAGGCGTATATTGAGAGGGTTCTTTCCTCTCAAAATTTCGTGTACGGTTTGTCGGATTCTGCTGCGGTGATGATTCTTGTGCGGTGGTTGCGGGCTGGGGGTGATAGTAGTTAGTAGCTGGCGTCGGCGGCTTTTGTTGTTGCGTCCCTGCTACGGCCGCTATAGTGGTTTTAGTCTTTTCTTTGTCTTTCTTAGTATGTTGACTCTTAAAGGCTATGTAGGCCGGATCGTGACTGTTTTAGGCAGCTTCTTCAATGTTCTTAATTTGCTCGAACGCTTGATTGAGATCTCGTGCATTGAGGTAATACAGTTTAGATTTAAAGAAATCGTTGACTGCCCCTTTTAGGATCGTAAGTAGGTAGAATGGGGAGATCGGTTCATGAAGCTCGTTCAGAGCTGCGCTCCATCTTTGAATAAATTTTTGGATCGGTTTGAGAGGCCCCTGCTTAATCTGCATGAGGCTATCCAGCGTTGGCTCGGGTTTCAAGTTGTACTTAAACCGGGTCACAAAGTGGCGTATAAGATCATCCAAAGCACAGATGGAGTTCCTGGGCAAGGCGCGGTACCAATCGAGTGCCCTTCCCGTGAGGGACATGGGGAACACCCGGAGGACAGCGTGAGGCCAGGCTTGGAGCAGGGCACATTCCAATCGGAATGTTATGAGATGGGCGTTAGGATCTGTCTCGCCGTTATACTTAGTTAATGTCGGCAAGGGAACACCTTTGGGCAAGGTTAAAGGTGGGACAGAGGAGCTGATGGGGTCATCATTGTAGAAATCTACTACTTTCATCTCCCCATCGGTGACGGTTTTGAGGCGCTTTACCTCATCTGTCAATTCCTGCATCATCCTTTTGGCATCTGCCCAATCCTGAGCGTTTGGGAGTAAGGTGGTTTGAGCTTGGGACTGGCTGTATGGGTTAGAATGCTGAACGGTAGAATGGAAGGCTGAAAGTTGCGTTGTCGGGGGTTGCATTTGCGGGAAGTATGTGGTAGATGGCATCAGAGGTGCTACATTATAGAGAAGAGGCTGTTGCTGCTGCGGTCGTGGCTGTGCCTGAGGCACATGAATTGTTGGCAACATGTGGGACGGTATGCAGTGTTGCGAAGCCTGGTGCGACGGCGTGCCCGTCATCGGCCACTGCCCAGCCATGTTGTACGAGGAGGCTTCTTGTTGGGTTACGGCAGTGAAAGGGGGCACGTGCGTCTGGACATGCGGGATGTAGTGGGCGGGTGTGGAGATAGGTATAACGTGTGGCATTCTTACCACTTGGGACTGGGCTTGAAACGTCACTCCTAGGTTGCTGTGAGGGGGCGGTGCTTGTGAGGATGAACCTGCGAGTGTAAAAGGGAAGGCATTCGACAAAGGATGGCCTTGGGGAGGGACTTGAGCTGACGCGGCTGTTCCTTGTAACAGTGCTTGGGTATGGTCAAAGGCAATGGGTTGGAGGGGTGTGGTTTCCCCTGCGTCCGAGTTAAATACAGGGTTCATGTGGTTATGCGGACTGAGAGTATGATAGGAATCTTCATGTTCAGATTGCGCAGCGAATTCGTCCTCTTCATCCCGTTGTGGTTCTACCGTAACCTGGTCTAACGATTGGCTCCTATGCAGAAGGAGCTGCGTAAAGAGCTCCGAGAATTGCTTCGGAATGAGGATTACGTCGTATGGGGAAGGGGTGAATTCATACCCCCCTCTATAAAAGATCTCAAATTGCCTTTTTACTTCCATCTCAGCCCGGTCTACCGCCAGGCCAGCTTGTATCTTAATGCAAATAAAGTTATATTCGTCTTGGCTTATGATATTAGCGGCAGGGTCTCTCCCTTGCAACCTCAAAGATCGATGGGGCCCCATTGTGGATTGCCCTCCCATGTGTTGTGTGGCGGGTTGCTGGGTAGTCGTTGCGTCTGAGATGTTAACGTTTTGGGTAGTAGCAGCAGTGATGTTGATGGGATTCATGATTATAGACAATTTGAGTGTGTGGAACTGATATGGATAATGGTGTATGCGATGGCGTAGACGAGTCTACAGGCTAAGTATCTGCGGCGTAGACGCCGGCGTAAGCGTGTAGCGTGTACGCTAAGTATGCAGCGTAGACGCTGACGTGAGCGTGTAGTGTGTACGCTGGGGTTCGTCTGCAGCGTAAACGCTGGCGTAAGCGTGCAGCGTATACGCTAGGGTTTGTGCAGCGTAAACGCTGGCGTAAGCATGCAGCGTATACGCTAGGGTTTGTGCAGCGTAAACGGAGTCGACAGCGTAGACGCTGAGTCTGATTTTAAAAACGGTAGCGAGGACGCTGATCAGCGTGAACGCTGAGGGGCGTGAAGCTTGTTTAGCGAAGGGCCCTCCTTCTAGCGCTAAAAACTGTGTCGACCAAAATCGTCGGTGCAAGGCTGGAACGTGACGAACACCGAAAGAGATGCGGGCGAGCACAGTTGACCCTGCCTCCGCTTGAGGACGAGCTGGAGTGGGCGAAGGCAGAGTGCCTTGAACGGTCCGCACATGGATCAAATAAGGACTTCCCCTAGCGTCGCCGAAGCGTTATACGCTGGGTTATACGTGAACAGGGCGTAAGCAATGAATCAGGCGTGCACGGCGTAAACAGCGTAAACAGAAGTGAACACAGCGTGAGTGTACGGGCGTGACAGCGTAAACTGAAATGAGCACAGCGTGAGCGTACAGGCGTGACAGCGTAAACAGTGAATGGATGTAGGGCGTAAGTAGGCAGACGGCATGAACAATGGGTGTATACAGACGGAGGCGGAGCGAAAATGCAAGCGGGCGTGAACGAGGAGTGGGCCAAATTGACGTAAAACTGAGAAAGAGCTCACAGCGAGCGTAAACAGTGGTCGTCTCCGGACGCGAACCGAGCGCAGAGCGCGAACGCAAACCGGCGTAAACAAGGCGTGGGCCAAATCAACGTAAAACTATAAAAGAACTTGCAATAAACGTAAACAATGGATTATAGAGTTAAAATGTTGTGCACCGGTCTAACGCAGTTGTGTAGGAACACAAGGCAGACGTAAAGCCCCGGTGGACAGAGGGATGTAGCTGGCGGACACGGTGGGCGAAGCGCGGACTGTGCTCAGCGTGCAGCATGCAGGGCTTTCAGCGTAAGCGTGAGCGTGTGAGGGTTTCAGTAGGGTAATTGCTCTAGGTCAGCTTTGGTAAATTTTCGCGGACCCCGTAAACATGGAAAATTGGGCTATTTATAGGGGTAGGGTTACCGGGAAAAGCGGATGGGGGAACACGTGGTGTATAGACCGAGCGTTACAATTTAGAAACTCGGTACACGCTAGGCGTATACATTACAAGCTGGCGTGTACGCTGAGTGTACACGCTGGGCTTATACGCTGAGCGTAAACATTTACAAGCTGGCGTGTACGCTGGGCGTACACGCTGGGCGTAAACGCTGGGCGTATACGCTGAGCGTAAACATTTACAAGCTGGCGTGTATGCTGGACGTACACGCTGGGCGTATACGTTGAGCGTAAACATTTACAAGCTGGTGTGTACGCTGGGCGTAGACGCCGGGCGTAGACGCTGGGCGTAGAGACCGACGGATGTCCACTTGCTTCAATCCTTGCTCTTTGGTGTAATCTTCATGTTGCCATTGGAAATCTTGTCGTCGAGCGTGTGCCCCTCCCGTACCTGAGCGTGTACACTGAGCTAGGCGTAGACACTGAGCGTGAACGCCGGGCGTAGACGCTGGGCGTGAACGCTGGGCGTGGACGCTGGGCGTGGACACTGGGCGTGAACGCTGGGCGTAGACGCTGGCACAACAAGATTTTTGTGGTGTTTCAGTAATCTCCTCACCTTCTCAGAGACTCCAATAGCTAAAACTTGCTAAAAATAACTTTGTTTCATGATCACCCCTACTCCCATGAAAATCACCCCCTTCATCCATGTTGGTTAGTGTGGTTCTAGCATGGATGCCTGAAGGAAAGCCCATGGTAGGCTCACAGATACCTCAAAATGACTTCAAACTGCATCATACTCATCCTAGAACCCTAGTGGCACCTCTCAAAGCCTTTAGATCTTCCAAGAAATACTAGAAATAGAAAAAAGCTAATCTCCTTGGATCACCCCACACTAGAGCCACATTGGCTAGCATGGCCCCTTTATGGCTCAAAGGAGGTAACCTCCAAATCCACATAAAAATCCTTAAAACTATCAAATATTAATCCTAAACCCTAGCCCTTAACACTAGCAATCCTAGAAGCTAACATGCATAGTTGATTTACTATCAAACTAGCCTAGATCTAAGATCTTAATGTATCTATGTTGGAAGACACTTGATTCATGTTGGGTAATGTGGTTCTAGCATGGTGGACCTACCTTTCCACTTTTGGTAATAGATCGACACTCACAAAGATCAAAAATCTACACCATTGAAGCCTAAGACCTCATATCCTTGAGTTTGCACTTGTTTGATCTTATTTTTATCTTAGAATCCACTAGGCCCCCTCATCCAAATTGGTGTAATGCTACCTAGCATGGATTAAAGGGTGTATAACCATGCATGGCCTCAAACAGCCTTCAAACTGAGTCAAATTTGACCAAAAACTTGAGAAATCACTACTTATTAGAAGCCTAAGAAATTGGTTGATTTATTTCCAAAACCTCCCCATGACCAAAATGCAAGTATTCCCTTATTGAGCCATGTTGGAGCCATACTAGCCAGTGTGGCCCTAGTGTGGGTACACCTCCCAACTTCCTTTAACACTTCAAACTTGCCCAAAATGATGCACAAACTTAGTTGGGAAGTATCCAACTACAAAACCCTAGCTTTCGCCTGAAATTAATCATGTTTCATGCTTTCACAATCCATATTTGATTCATCCATGCTAGAGTCACATTGGCTAGCATGGCCTTAGGGTGGGTAGGGTATGCAACTTGATTTAATGCTTGAAATAGTCTCAAAACTTGGATAGGAAGCCCATAGCTACAAAAACCTAGCCTCAACTGCAAATTGACCATTTTTAACCATTTTTAGAGCTCCCATGTTGAAGCCCCCCCTCCGTCCACAATATGGCCATGCTGCCCAGCGTGGCTTCTAGGGATACAACTTTAAGACCTTCTTTTTCACCAAATTTGACCTCTAAAATAGCTAATTTTCATAGATCCAACCTTGGACTACCTTAAGAAGTTCCTGGAACCCCAATTTTAGTCCTTTGGGTATCACAAAACATATTTTCCTTGGTACCCATGCTAGGGCCATGTTGGCCAATGTTAGTGATTGATCTAAGCTTTAATGGAGGGCTTCTAGAGGCTAAAATTAACACCAAAATTAAGCTCTTCCCTTCCCTAATCCACTATTCTAGACATGCAATCCATTGATAGTCAAAAATTACCCAAAAAAATCCTAGAAAACTACCTAGTTATCCCATCCATGCTAGAGGTCATCCCACCCATGCTAGCTAGCATGGTTCCAACTTGGATCCAACATGTGTACATTGAAAACCATGTTTTTTTAAATCAAATAGCCATGAAACAACCTCTAGTGATTCCCAAACATACCTAGTAGCCCTAAACCCTAATTCCATGTCCTAATAAGGTCTAAAACTGACAAAATCTAACCTTTTTAAACTAGTATTGGCCAATTTATATGACATCCATTCCATTTTCATGAATTTGACCTTATTTCATGTCGTTTTGACTTGTTTTTAGCCTTGTTTTATATTATTGATATTTTTTGTCATCAATTGGCCTTAGTCTCCCTATATTCATCTTATTTTCCCTATTAGAACCTCTATTGACTGATGTTGAATGATGGGGTCTAACCTTCACTGACCATCATTTAACAGCATGTAATGATGATCCAAGAAGGCCTAAAATTGATGTCGTGGCCTGCAAAGGCCTAAAACTAGCAATATTTTAGACTTTTTTTATCATTTTTAGGCTCATTTCTCTTGCTTCCCCTTATTACACTTTTTTGGACATTCATTTGACCTTTTTTGGCCTATATTTCATTTGGTTTTCTTATTTTCTACCTCCTTGTGGCTTTGAATGACCTTATTTACATTGAATGTAACATTATAATAGCATGTGTTTGCATAATTTCATATCATTTTGGCATTTTTTACTAATATTTATGTAGGTGCCACTTAATGTGCTTATGGTTGACATGTAGGACTAAATTATGAGTAACTAGGAGCAGATCAATTTTCTCTTGAGCCTAAGTGGACCTCACAATAATGTTGATTGGTGTATCAACCCTGATTGCCTAGATCTTGAGCCTGAGAGTCTTGTTAACCATGTAGCCTCAATAGAGAAACATTTATAAGATCCTTAACCTATAGGTTGGTGACATTATTGAAGACTCTCTAGTTGAGTTTACTATCATGACACATAATGATAAGGAGAAAACCATAAAACTAAGTTTCTCACTGGAATATCACAAGCTCAAGATATCACTAAGGTCCTACAAGACAACATTAAGGTGTTTGCTTGGTCATATGAGGATATGTCAGGCATAGACCCATGCTTAGTACAACACAACATCATACTTGTTCCTAGCATTAGACTAGTTAAGTTAAAGGTTTGCAAGATTAAACTTGATTTGTCCTTAGTAGTTCATGATGAAATCACCATGTTGTACCATGCTAGTTTCATTAGAGCTATTGATTACATAGAATGGGTGTCCAATATAGTAGAAATTCCTAAGAAAAATGGGAGTATCTACATTTTCATCAATTTTAGAGACCTAAACAAGGAAACCATCAAGGATGACTTTCATTTATCTAGTATTAATCAACTTATCAATACTACAACTGGGCATGCCTTATTATCCTTTATGGATGGATTCTCGAGATACAACCAAGTTAGGATCAATCCAAAACATTAACTTATCACAACCTTCATGATCCCTTGGGGTACCTTTTACTATATGATGATGTCATTTGGCCTAAAGAACATGAGAGAAACCTACCATAAAGCCATGATATATATCTTCAGTGATTACATGCTAGGCTTGCTCAATGATTACATAGATGATATAGCCATTAAGTCCAAAGTGACCAATGACCATACACATGACCTAGACCTTTTTCTTAAATGATTTCTTAAGTATGAACTTAGAATTAATCCCAAAAAGTATGTCTTTGGTATCAAAATTGGTAAGATGCTTGGCCTTGTGGTATCTAAAGTGGGAATATGTGTTGATCCTGATAAGGTTAAGGTCATATCCAACTTGGTAGCACCTACTAACCTTAAGGAGCTTTAGGGATTGCAAGGAATATTACAATTTATTCATAGGTTTATTTCTAGGCTTATTAAGAAGTCACAACCCATGTAATACTTACTTAAGAAATGAGTTCACTATCAGTGAATGACTCAATTCCAAGAAGCCTTTGAAAACCTTAAGCAAGAGTTGGTGCAACTACAAATAGTATATCCTCTACAATGAGGTAAACTATTTTACATCTAGCTTGCTATCTCTAACATGTTTATTACCTCTCTACTCTATCAGAAACAAGATGATGGAGCAAAGATGCCAGTATACTACCTTAGCCATGCCATAGTTGCCCATGAGACCCAATACATTAAAGTAGAGAAGTATTATCTAGCACTAGTCTTCTCATTGAAGAAGTGGAGATACTACCTCTTTAGAAGCCAAGTCAACGTCATTTGTAAAGATAACATGCTCAAAGCCATAATGGTGAACATCTATTGAAGTAGTCGTATAGCCTAATGAAAAGCCATAATAGTAGAGTTTGAGCTTCATTACATTTATTAATCCTCAATAAAAGGTCAAGCTATGGCCATATAACTTACAGTTTTACCTATTGATGACCATGCAACCATAGACCCTAAATTTCTAAATGAACATGTTAACGCCATTAGCCAAGTGCCTAAGGATTATGAGGTGGTCATGCACTTTTACAAAGCTTCAACTACCTAAAACTGAGAAAGTAATTTTTGCAATAATTTATAGATGTTGATATCCAACATGTACCCAAAACTGAGAATACTATAGCCAATGTAATTGCAATACTAGTCCTCAGTGTGATGCTAGATGTGTTTAGCCAGTTGCCCACATTGATCGTGGACTACATTTTTTCCATCATGTAGAGCATTGAGGATACCTTTATGGCTATAATTCATACTATTCTTGCAAGGGAGTGATATGAAAATATCAAGTTTTACCTTATGCATGGTGAACCTTCATCACAAGTCTTAACTGCTACTCAAAAGGATGTTGTACACAAATGATCCAAACATTATGTCATAGTAGGCAATAATACATTATGTTGACGATCCTATGATGACATATTGTTAGTATGCTTGGGTAAAACCAAAGCTCAAATAGTCCTTGAGTAGATTCATGAGGGTGTATATGGAGGTCATCTAGGACCTAGAGCTATGGCCTCTAAGATGAGATGGTTAGGTTATTATTGGCCCTATATAGAAAATGACTACCTACAGAAGGTTAAAACTTCTAACATGTGCCAACAGTATAGTAACCGTATATATGTACTACCAACTGAGTTGCACACTATAGAGATAACATGGTCATTTTAATGGTGGGGTTGGATATCATTGGACCTATAACACCTAAGTCTTCCACAAGGCATAGTTTCATCATCACTATAACTAAATACTCCACAAAGTGGTTTGAGGCTATATCCCTAAGAAGAATAACATTTGAAAAAATTTGTAAATTCATACTTGATAACATTGTAGCCATCTTTGCCATACCTGTGACCATAGTCATATATAATGGACCATAGTTTAGTAGCCAAGAAATTTATAATTTTTGTCATAACCTAGGAATTAAACACTCCTTCTCATCACCATATTATCCTCAAGCCAATGAATAGATAGGAGAAAGCAATAAGGCCATCATAAACTTTCTCAAGAAGATATTGAATAATAGAAAGTGCAAATGGCTTGAGCAACTTGTCCATGCACTTTGGTCATACAAAATGATCTATCGTACAGCCACTGGTGTAACCCCTTATAGCCTAATAGATGGTTTTGAAGCTATTTTACCTCCTAAATTGCATGTACCATCACTTTGAGTAGCCTTATCTAACTTCATTAATGATGAACAATGCAAAGAGCTGTAAACATGGATCTCAACTTGGTGGAAGAGCAATGGGTGCAAATGCTCACTTATGTCGAGCAATATCAAGAGAGGTAGAAACAACAATACCATCATAACTTGACCAAGCATAAGATCAAGGAAGGTAACCTAGTCCTCAAGGTCATCCATGAGAATGAAAACAAATTCTTAGCCAATTGGGAAGGGACTTTCTTGATTACCAAATCCTATAGTAATGGAGCATTCAGAATAGCCGACATAGATGGGAATGAGTTGGCCAATCTAGTTAATCATTCCTATATAAATCCTTACTACATGGAGCTTGCAAATGACGTCAATGACTTTCATAGCCAAAAACAAGTGAGCTTGCATAAAATATTTTGTGCAACTAAGGGAACATGGCTTACTATATTTTCATTTATCATTCTATGTGGCCTTATGCATTTCAACATGACAACATGTTTTCCTTGCTTGGTTTTTCTTATTTTGTTAGAGTAATGTTTGTAAGATGAAGCTCAGAAGTCATCGTGAAGATGCAACTCATCATAGTAGCAAGTCATCACGTGACCTCATTACCCAAGATGCAATGAGTTTGTCCTCCTGTGCCAAGAGTGTTTGTTTCATTTTCATTCCTACTACCATCTCCTTGAACCCAATCCCATAGCCATATTATAGCCTTCCTTACCCTAAATAGTAATGTTAACCTATCTTTGGCATCCATTAATTATGGCCATATGACATCCCTTCATGATGGTCCACCTACAAGTCCACTTGAATGTAACTCATCTCATTTAGTGAAAAAGCATTAGGTTCATCAGATGTAACACATCTTGTTTGATGGGAAAACCACCAAGTCCATTGAGTATAACACAATCCATTCAATGGTAAAATCAAATTAAACTAGCCTTGGCGAAGAAAACTAATGAAGATTTCACCCTACAAAAACAAAAGAGGAAGCAAACTACCAAGAAGCTAGGTGGCCAATGAAAACCAAAGAACAAGCCTATGGATCTAAAAATCCAAAGGGAGGAGCCTACTAGCCAAAGAAACCTTGGAGCAAGATGTTGGGTCCTCAAATGCATTTGCCAAGTGATTAACATCTCAAAACATGAAGTTTTAAAACCACTGAATAACTAACCTATCAATGTCGTAGTCATGATGTCAACTATGAAATGCATTGTTAGCCCTCATGATCATTTTCCCAAGACTACATTACCATCATCTCATCATAGCCTTATCTCATCATCATAAGCACTCTTTGGCATGGTTCGACATGACTAAATCAAGCATGGAGAGGGAATGCTAGTGATATACCTATAGTGGTGTTTTGTATTCTTTGTTGGTGCCTCTTGGATCAATCCTCTAGACACCATCAAAGAGGGATTAATGAAACACCACAAAAACTACATGGTTTTATCCTATTTGCATTATAATCTCCATCTTATGAAACTAAGGCTAAAATTCATTGTAAATGTGAAGATTATGAACTAGGAGGTGTAATCTCACATACTTTATACTTTTAGGGAAGAAAATGTCTCATAAGTAATCAAAGTCTCATTCCCAAGTGAAAAAAGCCATTTAATGTTTATATTTGGGCCCAGGGAATTAAAAATTCCTTTTGGATGCCAAAATTGAAAATTTGATGGGCTTTATGGGGGGTATAATATTTTCCACCTAGGAGTTACCTATTGGAAGGTATAACTCACCTATCCTAAACAATGGGAGGTAAGACATCAAACATGCTCAGGTGGATGGGTATAACCCTTACCCCCAACATTTCCATTACATCCTCCTAGTGTTGCACCTTCCACCTAGATTTGCTCCAACATGGCCAAGATTTCAACACTGCATTAACTCCAACATTGACCCTACACTTTAGCATTGTAGTTGGAAGGCCTAGCATGAGTGGACAAAGCTAGCATGTGTTGAATTCCTATTTACTATTTTTAGTAAACAGAATCATCACAAGGGTATAATACTTACCATACATAGTAACCTCTAGATTTGAACACCCATCACACTTGCATGTAGCTAGAATTTTGTAACAATCAAGTCAGAATTTGCAACATTAATCAAGCCAAATTTGTGGCCCAAACCCTATAAAATCCAAGCACTAAGACCTTGAAAGGATTCTACACTTTCACATTTTTAGGCATTTTTTGCATTCGAGAGCTTTGAGCACACACAAAGCTTCTTGAATTCCTAGTGTGGAACCCATAGCCACTATTACCCTTATTATCCTACTTTGAGATCTGTGAGATTGTGGCACCAACACTAAGCGTTCAAGAACTAAAACTCCCAACATTTCTCACTTTTTGGTCCAAATCCCTCACACCTCTTACCCCACTTACATCAAAAAACTTAGCAGATCTGGTGTAAGAGCATCAAATATTTGAAAGCATTAGGAGTGGTAGAATCTCCAAATCATGAAGCTAATCATAGTAGTTTCAACAGAATTTGAACCCCTACCCAAGTGAACCCCCTTATCTATTTTTAGGCACAACTTTGTACACATTTCTAGACTCTACCTTTATTTTTTCAATAATGTTTACAATTTCATTTGTATGCAATTTAGATTTATTTACTTTATTCTCAGTGCATTTATTATCATATCTACATTTTTGCATTTTCATTTTTGTTATCTTGTTTTGCCCTCCTTAAGTCCCTAGGTGATCTGTCAAATTGTCAAGGACACCTCAAATCCTATTTTTTGCAAAGGCCCTTGGGATTTGGGGTTAAGACTATTATGCTAGGAATTTCTTAGTTTCTCTAGCAATCGAGATTTTCAATCACTACACATAGGATAGAAACAAAACAAAATTTCATCATAAGATGGCAACAAATGTGAAATTTCAATTTCAATGTCTACTACAACATAAATAATCCAAGGCAACAATAAAATTCAACTCACCTCGAAGAACCAAATGAACATGATCAATAGCCTACTGAGGGTTGAGGCTCTCAAACTTGATGACAACATTGTTGACAACAAGCACAATAAGTAAATGATACCAATAGCATAACTATATAGAAAAAATTAAAAATTTGCTAAGAATTTAAGTTGTAAAGTCAAAACTTACCATTTCCCATATCATAACTACATTGGGGGATTACATGACTATGCTAGCCCAATATAGTCATCTGGAAAATCATGCTTTTTCCCAAACTATGACTACATTGAAGGATTGCATGCCTATGCTAGCCCAACGTACTCATCAATCAAGTCTGAATGCAATTCTAAGTGCATAAAATATTATGTAGGCCCATTGAGGACTAGACAACATAGGTCAATGTGGCCCATTGGGTAGAAGCTAGTGGGTGAGGTCACCTATTGTTGGCACTTGTCCCTAATGCTAGCCTTGGCATGAAAGGCCTTGAAAATGGGCTAGCCCTCTTGGAACTACTCCACTGTGACCTCACCTATCAATCATGAACAATTTTTGAAAAACCTTTTGCCACTAGTGATAATCTTCTCCACACTCACTGCCATGCTACACTACTAATGCCACACCATGATGCTACTAGTGGCCACATATTTCCATGTGGTTCCTTACTCTTGCACCACTACAACCTCATAGTGAAGAGCTTGTAGCACCTATTGCAAAAAAAAGGTTTTGAAATTTTTGTAAGGATCATAGCCTGTTGGGCTATGTAGCTCATAAGGACCATGCCGACCTTAGGATGTGCATTGGTAGTGAAGGCCGCACTAGCCCATGTGGGCTGCACAACCCTAAAACCCCTACCCTGTAGGCCCACACCACCCTACATGGTAGCAATGCAAGCCATAGTGCCATGCATCCATCCAACATAAATCCACACAACTACAACATCTAGCAAAAACCTTGCATCCTCCATAGACACCAACACACATCATCCATGGCTATAATCTCCACTATCATTGATGCCACCTATCCACTATCGAAAGCCTATCATGTGCACGTTATCCTAGTCATCACACTCATCTATGGTGATCATTGAATTCTAGATTCCAATGGTGTGAAGCTTTTAGTCCAAGGCAAAAAATATAAAGAACAAGCTTGCACTAGAGTCATCGATCTATGTAAAAAACTCACATCATGTATAGGAGTGGATTTGCATCATCAAAATCCTCGCATGTTGCTACCACCAACACCAAAATTCATAGGACTATTACCCCTGAAATCATAGATTCCTTCACCATCACCACTATGCACCCTTAGCCAATCACTACCACTTTCATTAGCATTGCACATCCTTCACCCACTACATAGGGCTACACTGGTCCATAAGGACCACATCGACTAGTATGGGGTTGTATTAAGCCTACCATGCAATCCTACCTAGGGTCATACTACTCCTACCTTAGCTCATCATTGCTCCATCCAACAACACCAGTAGAGCTATTTTCTTCCATGCATCACTTAAGCTATTGCACTATCACTATTAGCCATGCCTACTACTACCAATCCGACAATGCCATCAAAAACCTTGTCCACAAGACTACATTGACTTCCAAGGGACTAAGCTAGCCTAGCATAGTTCCAGTGTATTTTGTGCTAAAAAATCCTCTCCTTGCCTCTATCTCCATTGAAACCCTTGATGTAATAGGCCATAGGGTGTAGCACAAGCCCTACAATGGATAGGATAGCCCCAGCCCTCACCCATAGCAACAAGAAACCCTTACTATTTCTATGCAACTAACAATAAAATGCTTCTTATCCACCATGCCACAAAAAACTCTTGTGCATGCAACACATGCCCTATGATGGACCATGTGACTTTCATCCAAACCACACCTAAAACCCTAGTGACAACTTGAACACTAATAGCCATGACCTCCATAAGTATAAACTCAAGTCATTGCACCACAACATGGGAGCACATCCAATGAGAGCTTGTCATGTGCAACTCCATCACCTGCCTTCCTACCATATGGATCCCTCATTTTCTAGGCACCTACACCTACATGCACCATGGAGGTTGGACAACACCACTGCTCTCCCCTATGTCCTACCTTTGCCACAAGGTGACATTCAAGGAAAAATTTAAAAATATATATTATAATAATAATAAATAATATATATATATATATACCTTATTAAACATATATTAAATTTAAGACCATTTGCATGTGGTGTCACCTAGTTCACCACATTCCATTTTTTTTTACTCAATGTTATCCCATCTTTACAATGGTTTTACTTAATCTTACCTTGTTTTATTAAGTTCTACCTTGCCTTAGCCTCACAGTAAACTCATCAATGAAATAGGCCCCTATCATGGCCTGCTAAGGCCTAAAATTGATAAAATCTAATCCTATTTAACTAGTATTAACCAATTTTTACAACATGTATTCCATTCAAACAAATTTAACCTTGTTTCATGTTGTTTTGGCATGTTTTGTCCTAGTTGTGCATTGTTGACCATCATTACCATAAGTTGGTTTCATCCCAACATCTACATCACTTTAATTTCATCATATATACCTTATTTTATTCATTATGGCCTTTGTTAATTCTTGTTTAGCCTTGGATTGGTGGTAACTAATGGGGTTTAACCATCATTTAACACCATGTAACCATAGCCTACTAAGGCCTTAAATTGACAAAAATGTAACTGTATTTTCCATATTTTCATGGTGTTTCAACCCGTTTTGACATTTATTTGACCTTGTTGACCTTTATTTCATCTTATTTATCTTCACCTACATACACAACCTTGGTTAATCTTTCTTGAATTTTTTTGACATTGGAATAGCATATGTTTGCATATTTACTAAGGTATCTTATGTCATTTTAGCATTATTTACTCATTATTACACAGGTGTCACTTGATGTGCTTATGTTATCATGCAAGATTGAGCTAGGAGGATAAGATGGAAAATTGGACTAGCCTTAAAGCCTAAATGAATCCCTTTTGCAAGCTTGTTAGAACAAGATAACCCAATCCTTTAAAACCATTTTACTATACAGCATTGACATCTAACCTTGAAGTGAGAAACATCATGAGGGATCCTATAGTCAAAGTTTCCATTTAAGACCAAGATGGTGAGGAGAAAACACATAGGACTAAGTTTTTCACTAGAACTTAGTCCTACTCATGACCTCATCAAGACCTTGCAAAGTAACATTAAAGTCATCACCTAGCCCTGATTACATCTAACATTCACATGTTTTCTTGTAGTGTTATTTACTATTATTGATAGGTTGTAATGAATAACTGATGTTAATGATGATTTCAATGATCTATAACAAGTGAGCTTCTATGCTCTCTCTCTTTAAATCTCTCTATTTGACACAATGAATGAATTGTAAGCTTTGTAAATCTAATGCATGTTGCATAGATCCCTCTATGCTATGACAATGGTAACCCTTTGTAACCTGGTTTGTTGGTTGTCTAGCATGGCCCTATGCATCATATTGTAATAACATGTTCTCTTTGTCTAGTTTTCATGTCCTCTTTAAGTTGTACCTTCAGGATGAAGCCTGGAGTCATCTTGAAGGTGCAACTCATTAAGGCAACAAGTCACCATGTGACCTTGATGTGCAAGATTCGATGAGTTTGTTCTACTATGCCGAGAGTGTTTATTCCACTACACTCCAATATTATCCCTTGATTCTAACCTCATAGCCTATTCAAAACCTTTATCATCCTAAATAATAATGACAACCAATGTTTGACATTCATGCTTTATGGCCATGTGACATCCCTTCGTCATACTCTACCATCAAGCACAACACATCTCATTTAATGGAAAAACCAAATCAAAACCAAAATTGGTAATGAAACCCAATGAAGGTTTTACCCCACAAAAAAATGGGGAAGAAATTTTCCAAGAAGCTGAGAGCCCACTCAAGACCAAAAGAAAAATTGATGGCTCCAAACATGTAAAGGAAGGAGCCTAATAGCCAAAGAAACCTTAGAGTGAAATGTTGGTTCCCCAAATGCCTTGTCAAGTGACCAACACTTCAAAAGATGAAGTGGCAAGACCAGATTGATTAAAAAAATTTCATTGCCATGAACATAACCATGATGTCAACATTTTCAACTCATTGTTAATCCTATACCATTTCCCCATAGCCAAAAATAACCTTCACCATAATCTCATCCCATCATCACAAGCACTCTATGATATGGTTCAATTCTATTGAATTAAGCACAAAGAAGAAATGCTAGTGATGGACCTACAGTCATGTTTTATATTCTTTATCAATGTCTCTCAAGTCAATCCTCCAAACATCAACAAAGAGGGGCAAATGAAACACCACCAAAATTCATATTGCACAATGTTAACTTCTTTTTCTTAGTTTGAGGCAAGACCTTAATATAAATGTAAGATATGTAGTCCATGAGCTACAATCTTACATACTTCAAATTTTTGAGGTCAAAAAATGCATCAAAAGTTGTTGTTTCCTCACTTCCCAAGTGGAAAAAGGTACCTCATGTCTATATTCATGCTTGGAAAGGCTGAAAATGCCTTCGTAATAGTCAATATTGGCATTTTCATAGGTTTTTGTAGGGGTATAGCCTCAGCTACGCTAGAATCAACTACCCCCCAATGTAGATGGAATTGATGGGATTTTCTATTTTCAAACCAATGTAGTCATCTAAAAAAAAAAACATAGATGCAACATTGGAATTTTTGGGATATTCCATTCCATTTTTCCAACAGTGGCCAATGTAGTCTTCCCAAGTTTTCAGTAGTTGTAAAACAATAGAATAGCAAAATATGCATTTCCCAACATTGGAGTTGACCATATATTCTAGAAACTTCTAAGTAGTTGGGATTCAATGTAGTAAGGATGGTGCTAGCATAGTCATAAAAGTTCATTTACTATTTATAATAAATAGATGGCTTTTGTGGCTATGTTATTTTGGAATTACTATAAATGGAAACTATGCTAAGAATGGATGACCATTGACACTTGCAAATTGACATCAATCTATCACCAATCACGACAATGATGTACAGTTCCTAAAATAGTCAATTCATACCTATATATACCCTACATGAATATCCTATTCCATCACAAACTTCCACACAAGCAATGGCATTTTCTACATTTCATAGCCAAGAAATCCTTTGCCATCTTGCAACCACTTTGGTAGAAAAGCTGGTACTACGTTGGACATAGAGACTTCCACATAATACCATTGCACCAAAAGTGAAATATCAATCTATGACCATAGTTGCAGATCTTGGTGAAAATTACTAGGAGTTGTTGAAAATGGAAGTGAGGAAACATCCAAATCATGGAGCATCAAGTGCATATTGCCAGTTCCAACCAAGTTCAAACTCCTCATCGACGACTTTGTGCACACCCAGCATAGAATCTATATCTCTTAAACCTTGTAACTTATTTTTAATTTTAATAAAATAATAATTCATTATGTGAAATTCTAATTTAATGTTTTCATTTCTATGTTAATTTTTATTATGTATCTACAATTTCATTTCCATTTTCATTTTTGTTTTCTCTTTTTTTTTTCTTTTCTTATTTTCTCATTTTCACTTTCATTTTCATCGACACTTCCATAAGTTCCTAGGTGATCAGCCAAACCATCCAAGAAACCTTGAATCCTTTTTGTGGAGGCCCTTGGGATTCAAGGTTAAGGTTGTTCCAATGCATGAAATTTTTTATTTCTATTCTAGCAAATAAAATTTTTAGGCCCAACACTTGGATCTCTATTTTGATAGGGTGGCATAGAATGCTTCCTTCAAGAATTAACTTTTCTACCTTATGTAACCTCCTTAATCCATCTCTTAACTCTTTTATTGATTCTTCCTCTAAAGGTTTCCCTTTTAAATCTTCCATAAGTTCTCTTTCTTACTTTTTTAATGATGGTGGAGAAACTCATCCTCCTTTTATCTTAATTTAATTTAAGCTTGCACCAAATATTTTATGTATAGCACTTAGTGAATTTCCATTGATATCAATAAAATTTAAATCTTAAGCACTTGAGTTAGATGTATTTCTATATCAAATGTGATCTTCTGAGGCTTGGTTGTTTAGAAATTACATCTAGTTTTCTCATCTTACATCCAAAATGCTTTCTCTCCTAGAAAAGAAAGAAAATTCCTATGCTAACCAATTGGAATAAGGGTCATTAGGTGAAGCACTAAGTTCTAACATGTTATAGTATGCTCTATGCACATTTTCTATGCACATCCTACTAAGAATGAAATAAATGGCCTCATTTTGAATCTCTTCACTCTTGAAAATGATAACATTCTTTAGACAAAAAGGCTTCATAATTTCTTCATCACTTGTTGTGTCCCTTTTTTGACTTCACCTTGAGCTTTATAGAGATGTATTTTAGACTATAACCTTTATTTTTCATGACTTTACTGCACCATCTCAGATTATGCTCCTTTATTGGCAAGAATCTTAAAATTATGTATAGCATTTAAAAGCCATAATCAAGTTAGTTACTTAATCATGGAACACTCTAAGTATTTTTCCAAATTAGTATTTAAGATGAAAGACATTGTATGAATTATTAAGTTTGTCTCCATATAAAGTGGCTAATATATAGGAATCATCTGACACTTATTGCTTGATAACGAATGGAATGGACCACCTTGCCATAAATTTATTGTGATTATTTTTCATTCTTAAACTCCATAATAGAACTAGATCACCTTCCCTAAATGCTCTCTTTATAGAATGTCTTTCAAACCATATCTTAGTTTAGGTAGCATGTATTAATAATCTATCTTTGGCCTTATTAATCTCTACCTCTCTTTTAATTAATAAATACCTAAGACTTCTATCTTTGTCTAATTTGATACTATACTTCTGAACAATCTATGAAGTTGAAGTTATAATTTTGTTAGTTACACATGCAACCATTCTATAAACTAAGTTAAAGGATAAGGTACCAATTGATTTCTTTTGTCCAATACAATCAATCCATAAAGCTAATGATAAATGAGCATGCCAACTACCTGGACTTTCTTCCATAGACCTTTTGATACAAAATAAATTTTTTGTTTGTTGATTCTGCTATACCATTTCCTCATGGGTAATAATTTGAAGAAGAAAATAAGAGAATAGACCTTGTAAAAGTCCATTTAATGAATGCTTCCAAGTGGAATGCTAAATCATTATCTGAGACCAATACTTCTCACATTTCAAATTGATTTAACACACAAGTCTCTAGAAAATTAATCACATCATATGCAAAGCTTCTTCTTAAGGCCTTTGCTTCAGTCCATTTGGTAAAATCATTTGTAGCTATGAGAATAAAATTATGCCCTATCTTTGATGGTGTAATGGCCCCAATGAAGTTCAAACCCCATTGTTGAAAATGTCTATATACTACAATTGGTTTTAAGGAAGCATTAAATCTTTTTAATATAGGACCATGAACTTGACACTTAAAGAAACATTGTATTTTATTATTAATATCTTAATAGAAATTTGGCCAATAAAAATCATATCTCAACACATATTACAGTGTGGACTTTGGTGGATATAAAATAGGCCTAAATGATTATGAAATTGGTTAAGTACAGCCTTCATCTGATCATTCCTAATGCATTCCAGGAGTACTCCTCTAAAATATTTTATAACATTTCATCTTGAATGAAAAACTTATTAGTTCTTTTTATGAAAGCTCTTCTTTGATTTTTATTCAAATTTCCTATCACTTTTCTAAAAAAAGGAAATTGAAGCATATAATCAAAAAAATTTCCATTGATATAACTCAACATGTAGAATTCATTTTCTCTAGCAATAAGTTTAGCTAAGCCCATGTCTTTAACTATTTTACACATTTCAAATAAAAATCTAAACTATTGTATTTTCTTGATCCAATTCCCTCTTTTTAAATCCATTTCATTTTGAGCTAGAAACTACTTAATGGCTAGTTCAATAGTTCAATAGTCATGATGTATTTGAAATGAATGAGTGTCTTGATCACAACATCTACTGGCTTTTCTATTTCTGAGTAATTCTTCTCAGCTTCCTTAAGTAGAAACCCAAAAAATTCTATTAGATGATCTTCTCCATTATTTTCTTGAGTTAAAATAGTAGCAATTGGATCTTTAGGAGCAAATGTATATAACTAAAAATATTTTTTTAGTTTAGGTTTAGTTAAATAAAAGCTTCTTTTATAGCCTCTTTGACATCAGCAAGAGCTTTAATTGATTCAGGCATTTTTCTGATGTTACAATTCTCTTAAGCATTAACACAAATGGTTTAGTAATTTTTATAAATCTAGGTATGAACTTCTTGATAAAATTTATTTTCCCAAAAAAAGATCTAAGAGATTTTTTATTTATCGAATGTTCAATACTCTAAATTACTTCAATCCTTGAATTATTAATAGCTATGTCTTTTTAGCATATAACTTGGACTAACAAACTTCTTGATTTGACCCCAAAAATACTCTTTTCTTCATTAAGCAATATAACAAATTCACAACATCTATCAAAAATATTCTGAATATGTTCAATATGGTCATCTTTTCTATGTGTGTAAACTATGATGTCATCAAGATATACTACCAAAAACTTATTAATGAATTCTTTGAATGTTGTGTCCATTGCTCATTAAAAATTTGCACTAGCATTAGACAAACCAAAAGGCATTCTTCTATAAGCAAACATTCTTCATTTTATGGTAAATGTAGTTTTATATCTATAATCTTTGTTGATCATAATCTGATTATAACTAGAAAATTTGTCAATAAATGAATATGCTTACTATGCTAAAACCTCAATGAACATTTTGTTAACTCTTGGAAGTGACTATCCATATTTTTCTAAAGCTTCATTTAGATTTCTATAATCAAAACATAGTCTAATATCCCCATTCTTATTCTTTTTCCAAGGAGGCACAAGGTTTTCTATTGATACAAAATAGTGTATAGGGTAAATAATCTTGGCCTATAACAGTTTTTTAATCTCTACTTCCATTGTTGGTTCAAATATGGAATTGATTTTCCACTATTTTTTCCTTACTAATTTACATCCTTCAATTAGAGGAATCTTATGAGAGATGATATTAGGCCTAAAGGTTCTGATATCATCATAAGACTAGGAAAAACTATTTAGATTTTCCTTGAGTAGAGATAACAACGTTTTCTTGAAAACAAGATCATTTCTTTTAGTTATATTTAACATGCTTAGCTTATCTTCAAAACCTAAATTCATCATTTCGTAAGCTTGATCATTAAGATTCTAAACATCTAGCCCTTTAACTAGCTTCTTATATTACTCATGTTCACAATAAATAATCTTTTGACTTAAGTTGAAATGATACTTCTCCTTTAGATAAAATTTTATTACCAAATTCACATTCATTTTAAAATAATTTAAGAATTTTTTGATCATCTTCAAATACTTGAAAATACTCTACAATATCTAGGATTGATGGTTGATCTTTGATGTCTATCATTAATCTTTTGTATTTGGTAACTTTGGTAAGGTCTAAAGTTGACACAACCATGGCTAATTCATTGGCCAATTGATTTTCTTATCTAGGAATATGCATAACTTTATATTGTTCAATTTTTGTAGTATACTATTAACAAATTGTTTATATGGTCTAAGAAATAAACTTTTGATCATACAATTTCCTTTAAAAAAAATGCAAACAACCTTGAAATCATCTTTTATGATTATCCTCTTAGATCTTTCTTCTAGAGCCATTTTAATTCCTATATACAATGCTTCATATTCAACCTTATTATTTGTGCATGGAAATGACAAATGAATAGCCTTAATAATCTTTGAAAAAAAAATTTAATCAATATGATTCTAACCCTAACTCCTTTGGAATTACATGATCCATCAAAAAATAATTTTTATTCTGCATTTTTATTTATTTTTCCATTTCTGGAATATGAATTTCCTTTAGAGAAGATACACCTACTGCAATATCCTTAGTTTTAATAACTTTGTTTTTTCCATTAGAAGTAATATTCTTTAATATAAATGGCTTACTATATATGCACATCTAATTTGGTTTCCCTTTCCAGGTAACCATATGTGAGAATAATCAATCACTATGTACCTTGAGAAATTTTTTCTCCAACTTAGACTTAATAAGAACCTGTATGAATTAAGAATGTTTGCTATTGAAATTATGACTCTACTCTTAACATGAGGCTCAGAAGCTATTTGAAGTAAAGCATTTGCTAATTGTATTGCCATCTTAACTCTGTTTTTATCTACCTTAAGATCTTGTTGTTTGATTTTTCAAGTATTAATCCTAATTTTTTACAAATCAATAATGGCATCAAAGTTGATGTAGCCCTAGAATCCACTAAATAATTTTGTAAATATTTTCCATTTAGCTTCATTGTAATAAGGAAAGGAGGAACTTCTTTATTTGGAGTGCATGGCTATTTTGTCTAAACTCTATCTTTGTTACAAACATAATTAGCTTTAGACTTCCCAACTTTCTCTTTCCCTTTAACCATCTCTAGGATCCTTTTCTACTAATTTACTATTTGTAACAACTAATAAATACTTATATTGGATATAAAATTTTTAAGATCCTCTATTAAATCATACTCTTTTTCTCCATAAAACCAACCTTCCTATACCATCTACCAAGCTGACTTTTAGAATTTTCATATATTTGAGCATTCTTTTCTTTTGGGTTCAAAAGCTTTTCTTTTCAAAGTGGATTTAGTAATAACATTTGGAGACCTAGATGAAGTCATCTTCTCTTTTTGGTTAGACCTTAAATTGTATTTTGAACCATAATTATTATTACATTCTTCATGATGAAAATTCATCATTTTTACTTGTTTCAGAAGAGCTTTTACTTTTAAATGATTTATGAATGTAATGAATGTTTGAAGGCTCATTATTTAACTCAATATCTACAAAATGTGAAGCAACTACATCATCTTCATCTTCTGACTCTACTAGTCAGGCATCTTGGTGTTTGTATTTTCTATGTTTCATTTTCATTTTTAATCTTCACTTTATTTAACACCCTTTCTACCTTTATAATGTTAATTGAAAAATCCTTTAGTACTTTTCCTTTTTCTTGATTTTTAAGTTCATCTTGTATATCTTCATTCACATCTTTACTAGTAGATGCTAATGCTTTGAACTAAGTCATACTATGTATAGAAACTAATGTTTTTTATTTATCATTTCAAGATTGTATAATTTCTTTATAGGTTAGAGTCAAGTGATTTTCTAATTGAATGTCCTTAGCAAGTAAGTCATTTAATGTACTTAAATTTGGAGTCCACCTCAACCAAATTGAAATCTTTAAATTTGTAGCATTTACATTTGTATCTCTAAGAACTTTGTCTGATGGTTTGTATTGTCTTTGGAATAGGCCACAAACTCGTTGGAATTTAATATTAAATTCTCTAACTGATTCTTTTGTATTCTATTTTGTTTGAACTAATCCATAACATAACTACTGTTAATCAATTTGATTACTAAACTGAGCTAAAAATAGATCTTTCAGATCATCCCAACCATTTATATTATGATTTGGTAAATTGAAATATCATATCTGAGCCATGTCTTTTAGGCTTCCAACAAACAGTTTACAAGTTTGATCTTCATGTTGAATGTTAGCATGGGCCAAAGATCATTCAAACATATGAACATATTTTTTAGCCAAATAGGCCTTGCTAGGGTTATAAGGTTCTAGTAGATATTTGTACGTAGCTTTTGGGATATCATGAAAATTAATAAACTATGACATCCTATTCCCAGATGTTGTAACAATACGATTGCTTAATTTATTGCATTCATAATTTTCTTAGATAATATACAAGAAAAATTATAAATATTTAATAAATAAATTAACTAGTAATTAAATAATTGGTACTAAAGAATGGAATAAGGGAAATGAAAAAATTTTATTAATAGAAGAGAGTATTGTAATGCTCTCTGGGTTATCTTCCCATGCCACTTAAGCCTTAGAGGCAATCCAGCACTGCCACCATGGTTAGGTTGTCCTACCAAAGGAGTGATCAATCCCTTCTTGTTCCACTTCACCCAACTCCCATTACTTGCCTCTCCCAGATCCACAACTTCATGCCCAACATAACCTCTAACCCTACCCTTAAAGAGCATAGGTCAAACCCTTTCTTGAGGGATACATGAATAATTGTAACTCCTCATAACAAGGTGTCCCTTCATTTGAAGGTCAATTACATTATTTACAATTTTTTCCACCCTTAACAACGGATGGAACATTACAATCTACCCTCCTTAGGCATCTAGCTCAACCTTAATGGCTTCCTCTATGTCCAGTTGCTTAGCTACTGCTTCGTTGTTATTCTCCTCAACTTCAATTCCTTTATTTTCCTCATTATCATCTATACAAATAGAAGATCATAAATTATAAAAATATAATTTATTATATCCATAATAAATATAATTTATCATTCAATATTTTGATGCTCAAAAAGTTGGGGGTAAGTATTTAAAATAAACTCCCTATTTTTCCAAGTCCACTGATCACAATTTGACCATTGAACAAGTACTTCACTGATAGTTTTATTTTGTAATTTCTTGGTTCATTGGTTCTTAATAGAAATGGGTCTAACTTCAAAGCTAGTGTTGGATCATAATGACAAAGTATTCCAATCCAACACATATGGTACATCATTTTCATAAAATTTCTTTAGCAAGCTCACATGAAAAATTGGATGAATTTTTAAGGTTGTTGGAAGATTCAACCGATATGCTACTTCATTAATTCTTTTAGAGATTTCAAAAATTACATAAAATCTAGGTGCCAATTTAGTATATTTTTCCAATTTAAAAGAACTTTTAGTAGGTTTTACTCTTAGTAATACTTGATCTCCTACTTGAAATTCTTTTCTAAGTCGATATTAATCTACAGATCCTTTATATTTATCTTGGGTAGCTTGTAAATTTTGTTTAACACTTGTGACAATGTTTTCCATTATTTTCATTTCTTCTTCCCTTCATTCCATTCTTAGAGTTGGATCTACCCATGTTAGTGGTGTATGAAAATTACATTTATATAGTACTTTCAATGGTGTTCGATGTATAGAACCTTCATAATTGTTACCATAGGAAAATTTTTCAAATGCAAATAATTCTCCCACATTTTTGGTCTACTCCTAACATAGCTTCATAGGATATCTTCTAATATTCTATTCACACATTTGATTTGCCCATCAGTTATAGGGTGATAAGCTACGCTAAATTTCAACTAGGTTCCAAGTTCTCTAAAGAAATTTTTCTAGAATTCAGATATGAACTTGGGATCTCTATCTAAGGTGATGGATTTTGGACAACCATGCAATTGAAACACTTCATGTACGAATTGTTGGGCTACTTCTTCTGCCATGTTTGTACATTTCAAAGCTATAAAATATGCCATCTTTAATAGAAGATCAACCACTATGAAAATTGAGTCATTTTCTTTTTTGGTTATTGGCAATCCCACAATGAAATCCATAGTGATATCTTCCCATTTCCAGGGTGGGACTTCCATAGGTTGTAATAATCCACTAGGTTTCCTTTGTTCAACTTTTATTCTTTGACATGTTGGAAAATTTTTAATGTATGACACATCATTCTTCATTCCAAGCCAAAAATAAGAATAACGAATCATTGTATATGTCTTAATATAACCTAGGTGTCCTGCATATGGTACTTCATGTGCTTCATAAAACAACCTTAGTCTTCAATTTCCTTTTAGGATGCACACTCTTTGTCCTTTCATCAATAAATTGTTAGAGTTAAGTTGATATCAAGCCTCATAGGAAATATTGATTAAAATATTTTTAAAATAAGGTTCTTTTATTTATTCCTTGATTTCTTCTTCCATAAGGGTCATTACCATACCTATCATTAAGTTTCACATTCGACTAAGGGTATCAACTACCACATTTTTCTTACTAGAAATATATTTGATTTTAAAATCATATTCAGCCAATAATTCTATCCATCATCTTTGATGAGTGTTTAAAATAGGTTATCTCTACAAATATTCTAAACTTTTATGATCTATTTTTAGTACAAACCTTTTTACACAAAGACAATGTCTCCAAACTTTCAAAGCACAAACAATTGCTAGTAATTCTAAATCATGGGTTGAATAATTTAATTTGGCTCCTCATAATTTATGAGATTCATAACATACCATGTTATCTTCTTATGAAAGAATTGCACTGATTCTTATTCCATAGGCATCTATGGATACTTCAAATGGTAATTCTTCATTTGAAATTCTTAAAATAGAATTTGTTGTAAGTAGTATCTTTAATCTAAGGAAATATTCCCTACATTTTTCATCAAACTTGAACACACATTTCTCCTACAAATGGTCAGTTAATGAGGCTACCAAGGTAGAATAATCTTTAATGCAACATCCATACAAATCGGCTAAACCTACGAAGATGCGAACCATTATAACATCTTTTAATTTAGGCCAATCTCATATCACACTAATTTTTGCTAGATCTACTGACAATCCTTTCTTAGAGATTATATGATCCAAGTATGAAACTTCTTCCTTAAGGATTTCACATTTACTCAATTTACCTTTTAGTTGATGTCCCTTAGGAATTTCCATTGTAATTTTCAAATGTTTGACATGTTCTTCTCTTGACTTAGAATAAACAAGTATATCATCCATAAATACTATAATAAATTGATGAAGATATTCATGAAAAATATTATTCATTAATGCCATGAACATTGTAGGTGCATTAGTTAATCCAAATGGCATCACAAAAAATACTTATAACCCATACCTGGCTTTAAAAGCAGTTTTCTCAATATCTTTCTCCTTGATCCTTATTTGGTGATAATCTAATTTTAAATCAATCTTTGACAAATAGCATGCACTCCTAAGTTGATAAAAAAAATCATCAATCATAGGCAAGGGATAAATATTTTTAATCATCACTTTATTCAATGCTCTATAATCGATGCATAATCTTAGTGTACCATCTTTATTTTTAACAAATAAGACTAGTGCATCCCAAGGTAATATGCTAGGTTAAATTATTCCTTCTTCCAATAATTGGTCTAATTGTACATTTAATTCTCTTAATTCAAAAGTATAAAATCTATAAGGGGCTTTTGAAATAGGTTTTGAACTAGGAAAAATATCAATAGCATGCTTGAAAGTTCTTTTTAGAGGTAGTTCTCTAGTTTCACCAAATACTGAATCTTTATATTCCTTAAGTTCTTTCAAAATCTTAGTACCGAAAGATCTTTGAAGTTGGGTTACTTTGAAAATCAACATTGTAGCATATTTTTTGACTAATCTTTTATATTGTTTAATATTTATTATATGAATTTTCTTGACTATTCCTACCCCCCTTAGAACCCTGACTTTGTCAGTGGTTGGGACTTTTAAAATATGAGTTCCAAAGTGGGCAATAATATCAAATTTTTGTAGAAAATACATTCCTAAATTTGCAGCAAAATAACCTATTTCAAATTCAAAGAATGCATCAATGAAAGGCATGTTTTGCAAGGTAAAGTTAATTTCTCCATACTTGGTATGCTTGCTCATAGTCATTCCATTTGCCAATTCTACCTTAACAATTTTCTTCAAAGGTAAACTTAATTCTAATAAATTAATTAACTTTGGAGAAATAAAGCTATCACTAGCACCACTATCAATCAAAAATTTAATTTTTTTACCTTTAATTAAACCTTCTAAAACTAGTAAAGAAAATTGAAATTTATGCAGACCTAATTTAGTTGATGTAGATATCTTCTTCATGGCTATGATGATGGTTGAAATTTTTCCTTTGTTCATGTTTGGGTTGGGTTTTTAATTCCAAATTTGGTTGGTCCTTTGTATTTTTGCTCAAAATTTTGGGCAATCTCATTTGAAATGATCTTCACCACAAACATAACATCTTGATCCTGATTGAGCTTTTTTTATTATTGTTTCCTCTACTATTGCTTATTGAAAGGTAGTTTGTTGAAGAGTTGTTTGTCGAAGGGTAGCTCATATCTAATTTGATTCCTCATAATCCTTAGCAATTCTATATGCTTCATCAATGATTTAAGGATTATGGGCTTATCTTTGGGAATGCGGTTGAACATGTTTTTCTCCAATGAATTTTGAGGCTAATTCTCCCTTATCCTGGTAACTTACATACCAAGAAAGATCACAGAATTTCTTGTAGTAATCATCTATAGATCATCTTCGCAACCTTCAAAAATCAAATCTCATTTTGTGCTCTTTGAGAAAAGAATTGGGAACAAATTTTTGTTCAAAATCTCAACAAAAATTAAGTTAATTTGTACTCAAGCCTTAACATCTTAATCCATTCGACCATGCTGCTGCAAGTCCTCTTAATACAAGGAGATAACTTCTAAACATTCATGGCTTAACAAATTCAAGATATCAAAGTAATTTTTCATTATATCAAGCCAATCCTTTGCCTTAACACTAGATCCAGGGGCTCCATCATAATGATCTAATTTTACTTTCTTAACATGAACTTGTGTCAACAATTCTCTAGGTGGATTAAGCTAGTTCCCATATCCCTCACCTTCAGTTTCAATTTTATGGCCTACAAGAGGGATTTTAGTATCTTGTTCACTAATATGTGGGGGTTGTGTTTGGTGTGGATCCCTAGGGGGAAGTTGATCTTGATCTTGTTGTTGTTCCCTAGGTAGACCATTGGTAGGATTTGAAGGCTGAATGAGATGGTCAATTAATTGCTTGATGGACTCTACAAAGGAATTCATTTTTCCTTGCACGTCTGATCATTTATCCTCTGAACTCTCAAACAATTTCCTAATTTTCTCAGACATATTTTGCATCTCTATCTTGAGCCCCTAGTTTAAGTGATGAATTTCTTCTTGAACACCCCTAATCTCATTAATTTGATCTTCAAGGGCTTTCATCTAGTCATTGACCTCGGCCTTCATTTCTCTCCAATTTATTCTTTAGGTTGTAGACATTGGTAAGTTGAAGAAATTAGGTATGTTGAGAATTCTTAGCTTCTATGGCCCTTTTATGAGATTTGAAATCATTACTCAGTTGCAAAATAAGTTGAAACTATCATGGATTTTTCATTGAGTACTAAATCCTAATTGTTTTTGAGACCTAAAATAATGAATTAAATGCTAATTTTCTATAATCTGAAAGCTAAATTTGATCATTCCATTGAGTCTGGAAGGTCAAATCTATTGGAATCAATTTTTGTTTGGTTGGAAACAAACTCTAGATTCAAAAGTTATAGTTGTTTTAAGTTTACAAAACTTGCACAATTTTTCAAGACTTCCCAAGAGGTCACCCATCCCAATTCTACTCCAGAACAAGCATGCTCAATGATAAAATTTTTATTCCCCTTGTTATCAACACACCAATCCAAATTTTTGTATATAATTGTGCATGTTTTTAATTTAAATTAACAATTACGGGCACAAATTTTGTTTGAAATGTTTTCGTTAGTTGATGAGAATTTCAAAATTCCTGTCACTTGTTGAAAAAATTTGGTTTTTTTGTCCACTAATGGATGACCCATTCTAGGGTCTGCATAACCCTCTTATAAGCCAACATAGACTATTGCATGGTCCTTCTTGCCCTCACTTGGGCTGGCATGGTTGGTCTTAGTGACCTTGAAGCTAGAGCACAAATACTGAGTGCATCCACTCTCATTATAGTCCACCATTGATGATTGTTGCTATCTATGGTTTTGAGCCTTGGTTCTCTATGTTGACAAGGTCGTGCAATGTTCTAATGGCCTATTTTAGGGCCTATGTAGTCCTTCACTAGGCCAACGTGGCTGTTGAATAGGCCAGCATGACCTATTTCAAGGCTAGCATAATTCATTTCAGGGCCAACATGGCCCATTTCAAGGCCTGTGCAGCCCTAGTCAAGCCCAGCATAACCCTTCTCTAGGCTTGCATGTGGAAAGGCAGGTATCGATGATGTCTAAAGAGGTAGTTATTGATGGTGCTAAAGGTGGTGATCAATGGCACTAGAGGTAGTTATCAGTGATGTTGGAGGTAGTTATTGGCAATGCTGAAGGTGGTTATCAATGGTGCTAAATGCAGTTATCGATGGTGCTGGAGGTAGTGATCAATGGCACTAGAGGCGATTATCGGCAACGTGTGTGGTAGGCAATGCATAAGTGGCAAGTGGATAGTAGTGGCAGATGCAATAGAAATCATGGGGTGGTGATAGGCATAGGCATGGCATGCTGTGGGGGTAGGTAGGCATGATATAGTGTGGTGGCATTATGGTGCAGTGTAGGCAGGCATGGTGTAGGAATGTTTCGGGCAGCTTTCATGAATGCATCACTTAAGCTAAATATCAAGAATCCAACCAAGATGATTCTTGGGGAGAGGTTTTTGTGTCCTAAGATATAGAAGCATCTAATTAGGGAGAACTTAAAAAATCAGTAGCTAAAGAAATGAATGCAAAGGAGACAAAATTAGTTGTTGAAGACAAGGTTGAAGAAAATTAAGTTGAGGCTTTAACTAGGCCAAAAGATGAAAGAAAAGCATTCATCACAATAGAGATAACATATGAAAGGACTCTCAATATAATAATCCCTAAAAGAGTTACTCTAACTATTCTCTTTCCACCCACAGAATAGTTTGTGTAAAAATTTGTCTATGTATTTTCTTAAGTTTTATTAGGAATGAGGTTTTTATTTCATCAAACCTTAAGTTTGATGCAATTTTTCCTCAAAAAATATTTCTATTTCTATGTATAAAGGTTTCCAATATAGTTTATGTTTCTTAGCTAATGTGCAAAGAGGAGGGTGAGAACTGTTATCACATTATACCATTCTACGGAAAAGTAATTCAAGAGAATAAAGATAAAATTCTAAAAGTATCATGGTATTATGCACAAAAGAAGTAAAGAATTATTTCTGCATAAGGTTATCTTTGTAAGATGTGATAAAGTCAAACATTAGTGGATAATGCCTACATTATGAATACTAAACTATGAATTTGATAAAACCATAGGGATAAAATGTAGTAAGGAAGAAATGGTTGACACTAGTGTGATGGTAGAAATCTAAGGATACTTCCTCCTAATGAAGGAAAATAATTTATATCATAAAATGCATAGTAATTTATGGATGTATTGTTTTAAAGATTAATAGTGAAATCAGGGGCCTGCAACATTTGCATCCTTACAATCTTAGTAACCTGAAGTTTTGAGACTAACCAGGGAACACACTAATATAGTGTTTTTTTTTTTGTTAATTCAATAATTAAACCAAGACATCGTTGAAATTATTGTTCCTACCAATAAGCAAAATAATGTATAGTAGAGATGAGGCAAATATTAACCAAATAAGTTGCAACATTAAAATCTCTAGAAGAAGTAGAGGAGAAGTTTTAGAAATGTCCGTTAATATTTTCATCCAAGATTAAACAAATTGAGTTAACAATTAAATCTTTCACAAATAAAATCTCATCAAAACTAGGGAGCCCTATAGTGCATTGAAAATTCCTAGTAATATTATGTAAAAATAATAATAAAACCCTAATAGCATCATCATGGAGGCCCTACCTCATGGGAATATCTCATTTAGCACACAATAGCACAAAGAACATCTTGGGTAGTAAACACGATGCCACAATCCATCAAAATAATTATCAACTCTGACACCATGGTTACCACAACAGCACTGCCATTGGCATCCTTCTTCTACCATGTAGCAAGTGTAGCATCAGAGAAACAAATTCTCATGAAACCAGAGTGCTAAGCCATGATTTTTACTTTGATATATAGAGGCTGCAACCAAGACAATGGTTGAGTCAAACTAAGAGACTTTTGTCAAAAATGGTGAACAACGAAGGGTACACATGTGCAGATTGGATAGTCGGTGGCAAGATACATGTAAATGGTAGGTGTGACAACAAGGCTATGAACGGCAACATGCCATGATTTGATAGAATGACGACAATATCAATGGTACTAAAACAAGAACTACATCAACCTTGCCATCACCACTCCTCTTTGTGATGACAGTAGAAGACTCCATGGCATCTGGTAGCAACAGCAATAAGCCAAAACTATAGGCATAGGAGAGAGTGTGAATTAGAGAGGGTTCCAACAATATTCATGGAAATACATTAGCAATTTAGGTTTTAAAAATATATGTACCATCCAATTGTTAGTATGGCTACAACATCATTAATTTTGATAAAATTATTAAAACCATTATTTTACTTTAACATTTACATTTTAAAAGGGGATATTTTAAATAGGTTTACAAGACATTTGTATAAATAGTATAGAAAAAGGACATTTAGCTATATTCCTATGGAAGTTGTAACTTCCTATGTTGGTTAAAACTAAAAACTCCATGATATTTTAGCTTTTCATTATTAAGAAGACACTTGTCAACCATGGCATATATTTCTCAAATTTATCATAACTTCCTAGGGTGGTTATCAATTCATCCCCTAGATATTTGTAACCCACCTTAATCTTTTATGATAATTGTAAATACCCTAAGGCTACTATAAATAGATATTCAAGGGTAGAATGTAGGGGAAGGAAAATAAAGAAAATAAAAGAAATATTTGGAAAAATACATTTGAAGAATTCTTGTAAGATGGCTTGCTAAAGACATCAATTTGGCTACCTTTTTTTAATCCTATGAGTTCTTTTCTTCCCATTTTGTTTTAGTTGCTTAGCTAATAGTTTAGATAGTATCATGCTTGGCATTTAATTTTGGAATTTATCTTGCCTTTCCTTTATAGATCTATTTTCACATAATATTAGACTCCTATTAAGATTTTCAATAGAAGAGCTCATGTTATTGGAAGCCTCAAGAGCAATTTAATAGTATTGTCTTAATTAAATTGCCTATTTTGAGCATAGAGGAACTAGGAAAATATTTGGCATTTTGATGAGACTAAAATAGCTCTTTATTTTTAAAGTTTATTATCTTGGTTTTTCAATAAAGAAATTGTCAAATTTCTGAGGGCTCTATTGAATGCAATTTGTGATAATTATTAACTAGCCAAAATAGAGACTTGTACTTTGTAGTGTATGTAGCGATTTTTGGCAGTATAATAAGATTGTCTTTTGTGAAATTACTTGTTGAGCTCCAAAGGTTTGGAAAATTTGTAGTTATTAAATTGGAAATATCTTTATTACAAAGTGTTTTCTTATGTCAATTTATCTTACTTAAATATTTGAGATTACGCACAAATCTACTTTCTTTTCTTTTCTCTTTCTAAGTCCATTAAATCTTGCTCTATTTATGGTTTTCTTATGGAACTTTCTTTGGGGGAATTAGGAGTAGATTAGCATAATTATGCCTAAATTATTTTATAAAATTTTATTTCTTACAAGTAGGTATTATAGGGAGTGTATAGACTAAGTGTTTGAACAAAATAGAAATCTTCAACAACTAATAGTATTTGAAAAAGTTAGCCAAATCTTTTTTTATGATAGCTGATTATAGTTTTATATACAACCCAACCATTTCAGCATTCACAATAGCAAACACATATTCACAATTAGTTCATTTCATAACTACTAAGTCTATTTGGAGGTATCTAGACATCGGTGTTGCCAAAAACCAATAAGCATTTGAATCTTATTTGAAGAACACCTTCAATCCCATGACTTCCCAAGGTCACAACATCGTGAGACTCCCAACATTCATGGTCATATCCCAAACAGTCACCAACATTCATGGAGACATCTCTTATTTTTGAGAGACATCTTCTCTAAGAGTTCTTCATTTCAGCCAAGACATCTTCTGCTTCTAGGAGACATTTTCTTAGCTTTTAAAATTTGATTCTTTAGGCTTCCTATTATTGATTTAACTTCCTCTCAATCACTAGAGCATCTTCATTTGCATGGTAGTCCTCGTACTTATCCATGCTTCCTTGAGCCCTTGTAGTATCCACTTTGACATCCTCATACTCATCCATGCTACCTTGAGTACAAATCTTATTTATGCCCTACAAAAATCCTCATACTCTACAACATTCTATGTTCTCCATTTTTCTTAACACTTTGACATACCAAAAGGTAAACAATCTTCTCCTTTTTGGTGATGTCCAAAACTTAAGAAAATGGGTGAGTTGATAAATCGATAAATAATACAATGACCAAAAATATTAAGACGTATAAATTCCAATGGAAGATAGGGACTAGGATAAAGGCTCTAAAGCTCAAGGCGTAGGGTAGAGATCTTATAAAAGCAAGTATGAAACTAACCTAATGAAATGATGCTATGCAAATGCAAAACCTATCTCTACAAAAAAAATGCACAAATATAATCAATATGAGCACCATCTACTATACCACAAACTTTATGTTCAATATGGCTATGAATACATCCTCATCATATATAAAAATCACATATGTGTAGATCCCAAAAATCACATATGTGTACATCAAACACTTTATCCTCCTTTTTGGACATCATCAAAAAGGGAAGAGAGAGCACTTGAGGATGCTAACCACTAACCTTAATTGCATCATCAAACTTATCATCTAAAGCAACTATAGCATTGGATGAGCAGTACATCTCCTCATCATCATCATCACTATTGGTGATGGTGCTAGTCACAAGTATTCTATCATCATCATCAAAGGAGGACAACTAAATAGGAGCTTGGCATGGATGAAGCTTCACTCAAAATCTATATGAGTCTAGCGGATCTAGCTAGATTGGAGCTTGCTGAGAAGATGAGTAAGCACCCTTCCTCTAATATGTGATCACATCAATAGGCTTCCATTGGGATGAAGTCCCAAAGATTCTCCATAACATGCAACTCAAAAGATCTAGAAGCATCATCCTGATAAAAGCTAGTACTAGGCTACATAGGATCAAGATGCTCCCCTTAGACATGTGTAGGTGGTGCTACAAGCTTCTTGGATTGAGACTCATTTCTCAAGTGATAAGCCTAGGAAGGAAAGCTACTATAGAGTGTCTTGTTGGGGTAGGAATGTCCTTCTTGCTATTAGAAATATGAGGAATGGTGATCTCCTCAAACTTCCATCCATCAAGTGGAAGACCTACTCGAACAACATTCATTCCCTTACACAAGTAAGAGAGATTCCTGCCAATCATCCCTAAAGTACAAGAAAATGGCCAAAATAGATTTTTTAGGGAAGATCTCATCTATTCACTAGCAAATTTGGAGCATCTCAACTAAGGAGAGGTCCTAGTTTATTATGCTTGTCTCTTCTTCTACGATGGAGCTGGCCTAGTGCTGGATCCCAGTTCATTTCCATGGAAGGAGCTTGTCTTCTTTGCATACTCCCCAAGGCTCCTCTTGCCTTTGAGCAAAGGCATCTCTAAAATGGGCACACCTCTCTAATGAATTAGCAAAATAATGAGGTGATGATGCCCAAAGATCCTCTCTTTTGTGAAAATGGTCAACATGTCATGACAAAGAGTATGGTCCAAGTCCAGTGGCTAACCTGTAAGTAGGTAGTAGAGAAAAAAAGCTTGGGTTGGTAATAGATAGTTATAGCTTCCCCCTTTTACAATAATGTTATACAAAATAATAAGGAACAACGTGGAAGCATCTAGAAACATCATGTTCCTATAAAACCTTCCTCTACCAAAAGACACGAACTCCCCAAACAAGGCATCACAAAACTCATCATGTGTGATAGGAATTATAGCATTCATAAAAATATCATTCATAGAATAAATGGAAACCTAAAATACATCTACACTAGAAATCCCAAGAAGTACGTTCACAACTTGGGAAAACATATCAATTACAACTCCCAACCATATATGTAAATTCCCCAATAGTAGCATCAGTAATGACAATATTACAATAGAATTCTCTTATAAGAACCTTAGGAACCAAAAAATCCATGGCAATAAAAGTAGCCTAGTTCAAAACTTGAAAGTAACTCATCAATGCTTGCTACCTATGCAGAGGAAAGAATAGAGAATGCTCAGAAATGATGTTTATAGTTTGAGTTACCTCAAACTAATGCTAGGCATTGGTAGACCTAAACTAGGGAGCGTATGATCTTAGATTGCTAGTAGAACCTTCCCTAGACCTCTTCTTGGATGGCACCCTTAATGTTCCAACCTTCTTGTGGATCATAGTACTCAAATCACTATTTCTAGTGGTGCTTTGGTCATCTTCTCATGGTCTTCTTTGATGAAAATGAATGAAAAAGTAGGATTTGAAAATTTATAAACACACCAAATGAGCACTTTTAATGAGAAAGAAGATGCCTTCTTTGAAAGATAGATGTCTCCTTCGCACCTATTACTAAGAGTAGATGTCTCCATTTGAAAGTAGACATCTCTATCACATTGAAGGTAATTATAGGTAGATGTCTCATTTCAGGAGTATACATCTCCATGTAAACGTCTCCTTTTCGAAGTAAACGTCTCCTAGAAGATGATGTCTTTAGGAAGATGTCTTCTTTGGATGAGGCTCAACAATATGGGGTTCAAGAAAGGCTACCAATGACTACAATCCTAGAAAATACACATCATTAATTAAAAAATTACCTGTACTTACCTTTCTTGCTGAAGAGAATGAAGGTGCCTAGCAGGCTTGAGCATGAGATTCCTCTTTCGAGGTTTCTCATCTTATGAAAACTTTCTTAATCTCCATGGCTTGGCTTCCTTTAACAAAACCATTGGAGAGATTTCTCTCATGCTCTTATCCCTTCCTTTTAATTCTCTATATTTTTTTTGAACTCCCTTGTCCTTTTGAGTTATCTTTCATTCTTTTTTTTCCTACAATATTCCCTGTCTTGGTGCACTTGGGTAAGACCAGGAAGTCTTATGATATGACCAAGTATTCATATGATAAAACTTCAAATTACATTTCCATTTCTTATGTCCAAATTTATTACAATAATAACATCTCACCTTCCTATAGTAAGTGATCATACCTTGGAGCTGCTCTCAATTAAGATGTAGTGCCTATTGATTCTTAATTCTTTGAAGTGGCCTTTGGTTGAAATGGGGTTGGTGTAGAAGATTCCTCTTATGTACAACATTCCAACCCACTCTTATTATCTGGACTTCTTCCTTTTCCTAAAACCATCTAAAGGGACTCTTTCCCTTTAACCAACCTTTCATTCACAAGTTTTACATCTGCAAGCTCTTCCTTCATCTGCTCACAAGACTTGCTTAGTTCTTATTCTCATCCCTAAGGTTTGAGATTTCTTTTTTGAGATCTAAAATCTTTGAATTTAATAAAGAAATTTCCTTATCCTTAATTTTTACTTGTTTACTCAACTTTTTCAAAGATTTTGAAAAGATAAAAGTTCATTGCACAAAAGTTCATACCTTTCTTCTTCATTGTCAAATTCATCTTCTGAGGTGTCGACATCATCATTTTTGAGGGCTATATAGATGAGATGTGAGTCTTTCATATCATTCTTCACCTCATCTTTACTTTTTTCTCCCTCATCCCAACTTGTATAGAAGTTGGTCTTTTTTAGGTCTATATCACCTCTATCCCTCCTTTGCAACCTTCCATTACTTGGATATTCAAAGGTCACATGGTCTCTTCCATCACAAATCCAACATTCTATTGAAGAAAAATCAAAATTAGAAATTGAAAAATTCTTACCTCTTTCTTTATCTTTGAATTGGCTAGTTCTTTTCCAATTTTAGTCCTTACTCCTTTTTACCATAAGCCTTTGCAGCCTTCTTGAGATAAAGTTATTTCATCTTCATTGCCCTCATCTTGCTCATTAGGTTCCTTTAATTTGGATGCAATTTTAGATAAATTGGTTTTTCTTTAATTGCCCCCTCTCTTATGAGGTTCATTTCATAAGCAATGAGAGCACTTTAAAGCTCTTCAAATTTTAGAATAAAAAAATCTCTAATTTCCTCCATGGCTATGACCTTTAGTCTACATTCTAAATGAAGAGTTCTAATCATTTTTATTATGCCATCACTTTCTGGTAAATCTTTACCAGCACCTCTAATAGCCACAACAAGATCATTTTTCTAGCAACAAAATCTTGTATTATCTCACTTTCTCTCATTTTGACCTTATCATAATCACTTTGTAAGACTAAAAGTTTAGACGAATTAACTATTGAAATTCCCTCATAAGTAGCCTCTAATGTTTCCCAAATTTGTTTGGCCATTTTACATCTAGCTACTCTATTAAATTCATATTTATTCAATGTACAATGTAAACAATTTTATTCTTTAGAATAAAACATTAACTTATCTTTTTCTTCTTGCATCCATTTTCTCCAGGGCTTGATAGCTTTTTTTTTACTATTAAGAAGTGGTGTGTAGCCTTTGAGGATGAACTCCCATACTTCAAACTTCATAAACTTGAAGAAGCCTTGCCTTCTTGCCTTGTAATAGGCAAAGTCAAACCCATCAAACGTTGGTGGCTTTATGTAAGATGTCCCCTCCATAGTTTACTCTTTAAATTTATGTTGCATGAAAGAGTACTTGGCTCCAATACCACTTGAGGATCATAGAACTTAGAAGGGAGGGATGAATAAGTTTCCTGAACAAAATTAAACAACAACAAAAACCACAATCAATTTTACATGGTTCCTCAATTTGAGTACATTCATACTTGGAGGGTAAAATATTTGCACACCTCCAAACTTTGTTCCTCAAAAATATTGTTTGAAGGGCACCACACCCTATACAAGCTCTAAGCTCTACACCAAAGTGTTTCACTGCTATGAAACCACTTAACCCTGCAAGGTCCCAACAAGCTTAAAATGTGGTTTTAAGGATCCCACATTCTCTACAAAAATTAAACTTTTCTCTAGAGTGTTTTGAAATTGCACAAACACTCAATCCTGCAAGATCCTAACAAGCTCAATTACAATTCCTTCTCACAAGAAGAAAATCAAACCTACAAGTCTACAAGAGAGAAACAAAATCACAAGGAAAGAATGTAACTTTACTTACAAGTCCTTGTACTTTGAAGCACAATTATACAATCAATCACACAAATGATTTTCGAAATGAAGTAAAAAAGTACAATTACAATGATTTCTTTGATAGTGATAGTTTGTGCATAACACTTGTATAATACCCAAGGAAATGAAGTCTTCTTCTAGCCTCAGATTTTTTGAAGTTACCTTAGATTTTTTGCAACAAGTATCTAATGGCTAGTGTAGATGTCTCCTTCAAGATTGGGACTTCTCTCTAAAACTAACTTCAATTCTAGCGAGATGTCTCTCTTGAAAATGGAACATCTCTGTGAAGACGTCTTCTCTAAGAGTTCTTCAATTTGGCCAATACAACTTCTACTTTTGGGAGATGTCTTCTCAACTTTTGAACTTTGATTCTTTAGGCTTCCTCTTGATCACTGGAGCATCTTCATTTGGCTTGTATTCCTTGTAATTTCCCATGCTTCCTTAATTCCTTATAGTCTCCACTTTGACATCTTCATACTTATCCATGTACCCTTGAGTACAGCTCTCATTCATGCCCTACAAAAATCCTCACATTCCACAACATTCTATGTTCTTCATTTTTCTTAAGGTTTTTGACATAGAAAAAGGCCAATAAAAAAAACATAGTTTTTTCACATTTCAATAGTTATAGGAAGGAATATTTTCTATACATATCTTGGGTTAATGAATGATTCATGATAAACTATTACTTTTTTGTGTGTTCATTAGTCATAACTTATGATATTCACTTAACAACTACATTAATATTTATAAGCAATAAATTCAAACAATGTGTTACACAAGGAGGTCAAAAAATATTTGAAGCTCTATCTATATTCATTTGTACACCAATATCTCTACCCACAATACTTATAGCCTCATGAAACAATTTAATTAAGTATGCAATTTTTAAACATTTCCTGAGGTACCATGTGACTTTATAAATAGAACAGCTTTTTCAAATGATGCAATAATATTAAGAATTGGTTTATTACAAAAAAAATTTCACCCATGTAATAAAATATACATGCATATTATAAGTCAACTATGCTTTATGTATCTTAAATTTTCTTCCACTTGAGCTTTTTATTTACTTAACAAGATTGTCATAATCATTTTAGAAGTAGGTAAAACATAATATTTTAAAGTAGAATTTATCATTTGTATAACTTGTTTTTGATAAGAAGACCAGTAATGTTAAAAGCTATGCCACAAGCATAAAAAGGTCTTCTTATGGTTGCACCCATATTTTGTCTATTTGAAATATCCAACATTTCCTCTAGGCTAATGTTGAACATTGAATGAATAACATTTGTATGCATATTTATGATTTTTTTAGTAGATGTTTTCTGAAATTTTTGAACTACCTTATGAAATCATCTCTTTTAGATTTTTCCATTCTTTTATGTATTACAATTTTTTCTTTCTTTATTGTTCTAAGTAAGTAATATCTAACTTGTCTAATAGAACTACTTCTATTGATATTACAATAAAAACATTTACATGATTTTCTTTTTAACATATTATACTTACCTTTAGAATAATTTCTTTCAATAGTAACCATGCTCCATATATTTTTCTAAAAATCTTTCATTAATGAATGATATTCTAATATCTCTTCATGTCCTTTATATTCTTTATGTTCTTTGGAACATACATCTTTTTCTTTGGATGTTAATTTTTAAAGTGTCTATAATAGCAAAATTACAACTTAGAATTTCACATCATATAAGATAATTAAGTTTACTATTATTAATAGTAAGCTTTAAAAACCTACTAAAAATACATAAAATTTAAAATATTTTTCTCACTTATGAAAGAATGTTTGAGTACATGTTTTGAGAATTAACAACATGTTTAAAATTAATGATGAGATTCCAAAACCTATTTCAAATCTAAGGCCAGTCTCCATGTAAAATGGTGAAAGATAAAAATACTAGTTAATCCCCATCAAATCTATAGAGGAAGGTTATTTTGTGTGTGGCTCTACATCTATGACTAAAGTACACTACAAACATTAAATTTGAAAGACATGATATTGTTAAAGGATGTATATTAAATTTTAAAAACATGGAGTTATGGAGATTTAAATTCATATCAACTACCAAATCCAATAAAATATATTTTAAATGTAAGAAATTTTTTTAAAAAAAAAATTATATAATGTTGCAAATTACTCACAACTATCAAAGTCAAGTGAACAACATCCTTTTTTATTTAATTTCTGAAATGAAAAATGTGAAACATGTTTCATTCATTGCTTTGTAGTCTTAAGAGCCTCCATTCAAATTTTAAAAATGCTAAAAATATTCATGACCTTAGAAAGATCAACTAGTATCATTCCTAAAGCTCCTCCATGACATTTTCATCCTTTGCCTCTTCTACAATCATGCAAAGTATTTTCTCTTATTAGAATAAAAAGTTTGCTTTAATACCAAAAATGATAGTGCATATATATGAAAATCATGAAAAAGCCTCACTCATGTTTTAATCCCACAAGGAATAAAAATACTATTAGAATATACTCTCTAACTCTAGATATAATCGATAGTTATGAAAAGTTACAATGGTTTACTAAGAGTCATAACCACTTACAAAGTATAAAGAAACTCAAGTTCACATTATGTAAATATGCGTAAAAGATATAGATAAGTGTGAATCAACAAGAAGAGATATGACATTGGAACAACTAAAAATATGTTCCTAATTTAAAAGGATATGATAATAGTGATTTGTAAAAATAACGTAATATAAGAAGAGGTAGTCCTAGCACTACCAAATGGTACATGACAAGAGATTTGAAGTAACAAAGTATGAAGTCCTAGATATGCCTAGCATCAAAATGAAGAACGGTGCAACATGAACCCAAGATATTTAGCACAGTAAACCAAAATAAGGGATTTATGAAAAGAGTAACTATGAAGGCTACAAAGCAGAGAAGGACAAGATACAATCAAGGTAGTAGTCTATTAGTTGTTGATGACAACTAAACCAACTTAGTTGGTAAAGGACAAGATATTTTGATTTTTGTTCTTTCAATTAATTGAATCTAGCATAGGTTTTTATGTCAAATCATAAGTTTACATATATTAAATTTAATACTATTTTAGACAACTATGAGTTCACACTGGTTCTTCACATAACTTATTAAACTAGTAGGTTATTGCTAAAGGTTGGTAGAGGCTAGTAGATGATTATAAGAGATATGCCTAGCTTCAAAATGAATATTGGCGCATCTTAGACCTAAGAAATTTATTACAATGAACCCTAATAAGGGATTTATAAAAAGGATAACTATGAATACTACAAAGGAGAGAAGGACAAGAAACAATCAAGGTAGTAGTCTATTAGTTGTTGATGATAGCTAAACCAACTTAATTATTAAAGGACAAGATATTTTCATTTTTGATCTTTAAATGAATTGAATCTAGCATAGGTTTTTATGTCAAATCATGAGTTTACATAAATAAAATTTAAGACTATTTTAGATAGCTATTAGTTCACATTGGTTCTTGTCATGACTTGTTAAACTAGTACGTTATTGCTAAAAATTGGTAGAATTTAGTAGATGATCATATCACAAATCATTCAAAGCTAATCATTTTAAATAGGTAGCTTGCAGTCAATACTCCTATACACATGCAATATTTTTCTCTTAATATTAAGTGGTATTCTTCAAAATTCCTTGAAAAAAAGATGCATGAAATCATATGCTAATCCAAGAGTTAAAGAAGGATTTCTAAACTTTGTGAAAAGGGCTTATCATCCAATGAGGCTAGTAACATTTAAAAAGAAGGACTATTCTTTACAAGGATGGAAGTAGTCATGTTTAGTTCAAACAAAACAAAATTCAACATGGATAATCCTATAAATGATCCTACTAGATGGTGGAATCTTCATGATAATGATACCCCCAAACTACAAAGTTTACTTAAAAAATTACTGTCACATGCTATTATCATATTTTTCATACATTATAATTTAAAAATTTTATTAATTACATTTTAGAATATAGTATATTCTAGCATATTTAAAAGGTTAAGACAGCTCATGAAAAGGGTTTTGTAGTATCACTAAATGCTAGCAAAATGGCAGTAATTATAGATGAGTTGTATTCTAAACATTATTCAGGTATTAAAACTCAAAATAAGTGAAACATAGGTATACCCCAAGATTTATATTAGTTTATAACTTAGTGCTACCTATATGATGAGCCGTAATATTGCGTACACGATATCGCATCGCCCACGCAATATCGCATACGCGATATCACGTCCTAACTCATCTTCTATAAATAAGAGGTGGCGCCCTTTGTTTTCAAGCAGTTAAACTGAGACCCTTAGCTAGATTCTTGTAGTTTAGTCATTCCAGAGTTAGAATAATTTCTGTGTGCCCACAGTAGGAGTCATATAGTGAACGGATCTTTATTTGAGCAATTTGTACCTGAGCACACATTTTTGTATGGCAATAAAGATGAACTTTATGATATACCTTGCAACATACAGATTAAGCTAATTAGTAATTAATTATTGTTGAATTTTTAATTATTTCCTAGTTAATTAATCTCTCNGATTAACCTCGAGTGTTCCATTAAGGTGCGTAAGCACTTAGTCCTTGGAGTTCAACCAAATCACACGTGGAACACTCGTATTCGTATGGTTGAGTGTAGGGGTACCTCAGCACTCATCATTGGCACCGTTGTCGGGGACTTAGATGTTTGTGTGCTATGTAGAACATAGGAAATCATTCATATCATTGGAATGCTAGAACGAACCCTTAGGGTTAATCAAAGAAAGATAAGATAATGGTACATCGCACACTGAACAAGACAAAAATATCTTCTTCTTCGCATAAGAGCACTTCACCGCCTAGGACTAACACAAGAGGCAGTCGGCGGCATAATACACATAACCTAAATCTGCCAATTCCTCAATAGTTTCATGTGGTATATACTCATCATGATGAGTATGTACCTGATTTCACCTTTATTCTCCACCAAGATGAACAAGTATGTTGGAGAGACTTGGAGGGTAACATAGTGTTGCCTCCAAACCGATCAATCCCCAACATGCTCCTTTGTGCTCTCACACAAATAGGCATGCCACTTTTATTCATGGAATACGTTGCATGTGATCATGACATAAGGGACTATCATCCCACATAAGCACAACATCAAAGGGACTTGTGATAGGAAAGATACCGCACATCCTTGAAGGGTAAATGACCCCATGATGCTCCGCATGTTTTGAGTGAAATTGAGGTTGGTGAACCTGCTTCAACAAGTTCCCTACAAAATGATGTTCCTCCTTCTAACAATGGTCAGGAGGTGGTGTATCAGAACCTCCACTCCACTGTTCACAAACCTGGTTCTGATACCCATGAACATGAAGTGTTCAATGAGAAAACACAAACACATGATAAGGGTTTACGTTTTGATCGTGATCATGATCAAGGCCAAGACCATCGAAGAGAAGGTAGAAAACATCGTCATGGCAATGGTTCTCCTTCTTCTTCACCTTCATCATCACCTTCACCCTCTCCTT
>MNCI01029312.1:309007-319501 GCA_015680685.1 Gnetum montanum
TCGTAAGAGTTCCAACAAGGCACCAAAAGGATAGTAGGATCAAGAGGTTAGACATGAACAACATCCCATGATTTGAAGGGGGATACAACGCTAATCCTAAAAATCATTTACAAGCATTCCATGATGCATGTTCCTTGCAAAACAGAGAAAATGAATGGCAAAAACTGAAGTTGTTCCCAAGGACACTAGTGAAAGAAGCTGAAAGCTGGTACCAGTCCTTAGAGAACTAGAATCCATTCGGAGGTGGAGTACAATGTTAGAACTATTCAATGATAACTATCAAACGTACTCTTGAGTGTCTAACCTACAAAAGAAAATCCAAGGATGGAAGCAAAGAAATCATGAACCTTTGGATGCTGCCATGGGCCGCTATTACACACTATTACATCATTGCCCTGGCCATGGTTATTCGTAGCAGGATCAACTACGCCATCTCATGGATGGACTTAGGCATGAAACAAGAAGAACCCTTGGGACGTATGCCCAAGGAAGGTTATCAGAGCTTAGGTCTCATCAAATTCATAGATTGCTAGAGCAAGTAGCTAAAGAAGAAGGTGAGCTATGTAAGAGAGAAAGTGTGGAATTATACAACTGAGATCCTTCCCTCCAAAAAAGGGGAGTGAGATTTTTTGAGGAGGAAGAAGAGTCACCACTTAAAGAAATGGTGAATAAGAAAACTTTGCCTCTCCAAAAGTTAACAACAGAAGTATCAGCAAAGGTAGACCAAATGTGGGACTCCCTAGATAGTAGGTTTGAAACTATTCTTAAAATTGTAGAGGAGTCTAGGGAGTGAGGTAGTAACCACAACAAAAAGAATAAGAGAGAAGTGGAAAATGCATGTAACAAGGGTAAGGAAAAATTGGCCATCACAGAAGAGGTTGTGGATTGAAACATGGACAATGATGGTGGATGCAAGATATGCCAATATGACCATCCTAAGGGATGTTGCCCAGTGATCTCACATTGACAAGAGTATGGGGTGTATGCACTCAACCCACGACTAAATAAATAAAAAACACCCCAATGATTACCTTATCCCCAAGGTAACCCAAGGTAGTTCCACCAACCTTCAACATATTATCCAAGTGGAACTCCACCACAACCCATTAAGCAACATCAACAATGGCAATACCCATAATCATGGGGATGCCACCACCAAGGCAAAAATACCCCTACCAACAACCAGACCCATATGGCTACTACGTGTAGCATCTAATCTCTCCACGTGACTCTGTTAGACATGTTACACCACAACATCACTACCAAGCTCATGAGTATTATAGAACTCCTTCTCCTAGGGGAGATAATCCAAAAACATGCCATCCTTCAAACCCATCCATAGCTCTCACACTAATAGCTCCATTACCACCTGCTCCAGTAATGTAAAGGGAACTCCCTACTCAACAGTAGCAACGCAATGCCACAAGGGTTGTAAATCCTCAACCTGTTATTGGTTCTGACAACCATATGAAGAAAAGAATTTTCTTCAGAGCCAACAATCCAACCAAGTCCTCACAACCACAAGTGGTTGAACCTCTGAATGCCTCTCCATCAAATAAGGCTTCAAAGCTCCCTTCAAACCAAACACCAAGCTCAGCGCATACAATTATGTTAACACATTCTATTACTAACTAGATTAAGGTTGGTCATCTTCCGAGGAAATTCTCGAATTCTAGAAGCCCTCTAATGTATCTCTAAATTGCTAGGAATGTGCCATGCAAAGCTCTTTTCGACTCAAGTTCCAGAGTCAACCTAATATCACAAGAGATGTACAAAGCCTGGAACCTGCCTCCATTAAGGAAGAGCAATATTCGCCTAGAGCTAGCCAACCAGTCCATCACTATTCCCTTGGGACTGGTGGAGGACATCGTTACCATTGTGTGTGGGTGGTGGCACCCAGCTGATTTCCTAGTGATACAAGTGAATAACAATAAAGGGAACTTCCCAATAATAATGGGAATGGCATGGTTAAGTACTATAGATGCACATCTAGGAATCCATGATCTTTCCCTGGAAATAGCTAAGGAGAACACTTTTGGAAAGATCAAAAAGAAGAAGGTTCCATGCATCACATATAGTGATATAGGGTCCAATTGTGTGCAGAGATCATGGGTGGGGCAAATTTTAGCATTGCCTACATGCAACCGGTGTGCACAAGACCTTAACCTACAAAAGTGTTTGTATGCAACAACCACATGACAAAAAGACACCCAATGGCTAATAGCTGATCAAGAGAGCAACTCACTAACGTGCATGGAACTAACTAAGGGAGTAACTAGTGCTTACATAGAAAGCATAGATGCACTCAAGCAAGTCCGTCGCCAACTTTCAAACCTTAATCTGGAAAACATCAACTGGGGGAAGTTGGAAATTCCTAAAAAAGTTAGACCAGAACCTTAATAAGAGATTGTTAGTTAATGTGCAATAGACCAAACCTTCCCATCAATTTAGAACAGTTAGTGCACATACTACCTCTAAGAAGGGATGACCCTACTCGCTATTTTGGATCTCCCCCTTCCAACTCAATCATGGGGGAGATGGCCACCTCTGCTAATCAATTGAGGCCCTCAGTTCCTTTTTAAGTTTTTGTTTTACAAATTTCTTTAACTTTTCTTGTTTTTATTTTGCAACATCATTAATACTTTTTCAATTCTTTGTGTGACTGTTTTTTTTGTTTTTTTTTTTGTTTTTGTTTTTTTTTTGTTCATATTTTGTCTTTGTTTGTTGTTTTGGATTTTGTTAGATTCGTCACCTGATAAGTGCTCCTTATGATGGTATGAACTATATTCTATGAATTGCTAATGTTTGTCTTTTACCTTTGAGTTATAATGTTGATGCTAAGGTATGGTTCTTTTGATATAACAGGAAATGAGTCCACATCATTCATGCATCCATGAATTTATATGGTCTCTCTTGGCTTGGAACTATACAGTTTCTTTCTTTAATAATAAAACTATTAACAAATTGGTAACTGGGCATTTCTTAGACTAAGGAAGGACTGAAAAGGGTGTGACTTCAAGGGGATTTAATGCATTTGTGCTGGCTATTCTCTTGGATGCTTGGATGTTTTCTTCTCGAGTTTTCCTTACCATTCTAACATTTCTCCATTATTGGGAAGCTAAGCCAATAAAAATAAGTCTTTTCATGGTGTGGTTCTCATGCAAAAAAAAAGAAGAAAATAGAGAGAAAAGAGAAAAGAGTGAGAATTCAAAGCATACCCCTTAGACAAAACAATCATCTGGGCTACAAGCACTGGTTATGGAACTAAACAAACATGTTCCCTCTATCTAAGGCCCTCTCTCGCTTCCTACCTTTCCCTTTCTCGTTTCCTCAGAATGGTGGTGACTCTTTGGTGGAAGCATTCTTGTTACTTCAAGTGGATAGATTGGCCAAGTGTATTAATGCAAAGTCACTGGAAGTGGAATTTTTGAGGCTAGATTTGGAATGGGATCTACTCAGTCACATTAACCATACATACACAAGGGGCTGTACACCACCTTGTTCTTGGGACTCCATTCCATTCTCTTCTTCCCATCATTATTTCTCCATTTTCCACCTCATTTCTAGTTGTATCCGTAGTCTATATCTTGGTTGATGCATTATTTTCTTTTTGTTAAATTCTTGTGGTTAAGACTTTAACTCTTTCTTTTGAATGACATTTCCAGAGCCTACGGACTCTTTGAATGTGGAATTGTTAGGGCATAAAGGGCATGCACTTGCTTTGGGGAGGACCCATTGGCATTCCTATTTGGTGCATCAGTTAACTTCTTTCCCTTAAACATTTCTGCAATCAACATATTTTTTGTTCATTACCATCTCTGACATCCATTTTATTGACATTGTCATTGTTTATTTTTCTCCATCTTTCTTATTCCTTATCTTTTTTCCATTCGATCGCTACCGGAGAATCGCTCTTAGTCATGGGCACCTCGGTCCAATTTTTTTAATTTTCCTAACCCCTACACCTTGGGCAGTCACCAATGTTATATCTCTAGAATCTATATTAGCCATATCACAACTCAGCCAATGGACCTTACACCGAGGCAAGGTATCAACTGTATTGTGATTTACTCATCCTTGCTTAGATGTGACTGTGTTGTGTGTGTAGATGGCAATCATACAGCAATGGACTGGACCTGGAGAAAACACTTAGGATGGATTGGTGCTAGAATAGTTGTTCAAGGAACAAGATTGATGGCACGGTTATGGATGGATAATGGAAGGCGCAATCCTAGCATCGGTAGCAACACATCTTCTTTTCTCTCTCTCTCTTCTTTCTTAGCTTCCAAATAAGGCTAGATGTCAATTGTGTATAGTTTTCACTCTCATGGTCATGAACATTAATATTTTCATGTATTATATTGATTGATCCATTCACACATCATCCCTTTCACCATTAGTTGTCATTCAAGTCAATAATCCCATACCTTTCCAATATTTTGTAAGGAACTCGAGGACGAGTTTTCATTCAGTCATGGGGGTATGATGAGCCGCGATATCACGTACATGATATTGCATCCACCATGCAATATCGCATTCGTGATATCACATCCTACCTCATCTTCTATAAATAAGAGGCAGTGCCCTTTGTTTCAGGCAGTTAGACTGAGACCCTTAGCCAAATTCTTGCAATTTAGTCATTCCAGAGTTAGAATAATTTCTGTGTGCCCGGAGTAGGATTCATAGAGTGAATGAAGATTTATTTGAGCAATTTGTACCGAAGCACACATTTGTGTATGGAAATAAAGAAAAACTTTATGATAAACCTTGCATCATACAGATTAAGCTAATTAGTAATTAATTATTGTTGAATGTTTAATGTTTTCCTAGTTAATTAATCTCTCTCTCAACCTTCGACTCTCTTAGTTAAGTACACTTAGTACACCACTTTGAGCATGCGTGTAGCACTTGGTAACCCAGTAACAATTAGCATTTGGTAATCCTAGCAGCATTGCACTGGTTTAAGATGTGTACAGCAAGTGGGAACGGATACTGGTGTTAGGAACATTTAGAACTTAGTTAATGAATAGTTAATATAAGCTAGTCACTTAGTTCTCTCTCCCTTTCCTTTATTAGCATAAGACATAAAAAATATGAAAGCTATAAAAATCATATACCTCAAGTTTACTTAACCATACAACCGTGACAATACAAGTAAGTTTGGGAAGACAACGATTGATTAACCCCAAGTGTTCCATTAAGGCACGTAAGCACTTAGTCCTTGGAGTTTGACCAGATCATGTGTGAAACGCTCATACTCGTATGGTTGAGTGTAGGCGTACCTCACCACTCATCACTAGTAGAATCGAATCAGTAACTTGGGATTACCAAGCCAAGACCCATACCACTAAGGTAAAACCTCATTGTTGTATTTCAAAAATTATTCAAAAAATGTATAGGCTATTTAAAGTATGAATTTCTTAATATAGATAGTGGAATTGCAAATAAATTTATTTCATTGAATACCATTAGTTTCTTTAATAAACTTGAGTTTGTTTTTTTTGTTGAAATTTAAAAAGATATTGTTTTATAAATTTTGGAGTTCCTAAAATCAAAAATTTATTACAAGAAACAAAGAGTGGGAAAAAAGACGTAAATCTTATGGTGACATTGCAATTTTAGTGAGAAAATATCTTGAAAATTATACACTTTTAGAAAAAATCAATGATTATAAATAATATTTTTAACTAAAAATATCATGTTATCATGGTTGTATTTTCCTTGTCATCTGCTATTTTACCCCTAAAGATGCTACATTGTATGATTTTATACATTTGTCTCATGATCATATTTTTCAATTCTTAGATAGAGAAATTGTAAAATTTTCAACAGAAGGCTCAATGTTTATTTGTGGAGATTTTAATGCAAGGATAGGTTCATAGCAAACAAACATTATTCAATGGCAACATAATGTTGGTAGTTTAGATATTATTAAAGATTACAATTGGACATGACATTCTACAAATGGTAGTATTAATAAGATGGGTGATGAGTGGCGAGGTACCCCTACACTCAACCATACAAAACGAGCGTTGCACGCGCGATCTGGTCGAACTCCGCAGATGGACTAGTTGTGGCACCTAGATAGTTAGCCTTAGGTCACAATTCGTTGTCTTCCCACCTAGACTAGTATTGCATATCTCACGTATGGTTTAGTCTAGATGAGTTGTATGATGTGTTTCCTAATTTGTGCTACTCCTGAAGGCAGTGGAAAATAATATTAACTAATCTAAGCTAGGAGGAAAAGGGTAAGAAAATCTAATCTAGCCTAAGTGTGACGAGCAACCGATTCCTTGATCAACCGTACACATCTTGGACTTCGTGCACGACTACCACTGGGACTACCAAGCATAGATCCTAGGTACGCCACTGGGATTATCAAGTGCAGATCCCAAATATGCCACTGGGTTACCAAGCGTAGATCCTAGCTATACCACTAGGCTACCAAGCAGTCACACTTAAATGCTCGTAATCAAGTTGTACTTGTTCCGCTTCTAGGAGTTTAAGGGTGAGAGACTAATCGCAATGGGTAACTGATTCCTTGACTAGCCGTACACATCCGTAGATGCTCGTAATGAAGTCNTCAAACTGCCAGAGCTTCGCTACTTCTAAATTGGGATCCCGAACAAGGGAGAGCCACATGTTATTTATAGATATGGCGGCGGACTGCGATATCGTGTACACGATATCGCAGGGGATGCGATATTGCGGCCTATGTGAATCACGTCTCATCATACCCCCATGACTGAATAAAAACTCGTTCTCGAGTTACAAGGAGAACAAGCTTAAGTGATTACACAATGGATGGGTATGGTATCATTAACTGGAAAAAGAAATGGACTAATGTCGTAGTGTGGGAAGACACAACACAGAGAAAAAATACTACAACTACAAAAATGTGGAACTCATGTAGTTCCTAGTGGCGGTGGCTCCTCCATGGGTGCTTTCCCTTTGTCACATGCTCCAAGCTTTGAAGGTTGATGATGCTGAAGAATAGCCTAGAGCTTCTCCTCTTTGGTCCAAGGGTCTTGTGTCATCCATGCTGATGCTCCAATGTTTGATAGAGTCGGCACTTCCCACGGACAGGGTAGTTGCAGAAACATTTGATTAGCCTTGACATACCATGCCGCAAACATCCGTCATTCCTCTTCATAGGCCCTGGCTTTGTCTTTGTATTCTTGAAGCTCAGTTAGCCATCAAGCCAAGTCAGTTGCAACATCTTTTTATCCTTGGTAGCTTTCTTTTACCACCACGAGTTCAAAATTTGCGACATCTAGTTTCTCAGCCAACTTCTTTCGCTCTGCAACTTCTGCTTCATATTTGATATGGGTAGAAGCTACCTGCTGCTCGAGCTCTGACCTAGGGTTCCCTACTGTTAACATGGCCAGGTTGGCATATCGAAGGTTTTCCAACTCCATGTATTCAGTCAAGTCTTGGATCTACAAGTCCTGGTTCTTAATTTCCGCTTGGTGGACATATGCATAAGTGTCCAATATGGCCCCCTAATCAGTGTGCTAAGCACTAATGTTGTTGATTTGAGCTTTGTCCATATGGATCTCCTTCTCCAGGATTTGTTTGTACATCCCCACCTAATCACGGAAATGCTCCTTCAGCTTCTCATGTCGTTTAGCCTCATTCTACCATGCGTTAATCTCGATGGCTGATTTTTGTCAAATAGTGCATACCTCCTCCATTGAGAGGATTCGATTTTCTCTGGCTAAACGGCTTACATCTCGATTGACCCGAATGAACTATTCTCGCAATTGATGAAAGTGTTCATCGAGAACATTCTTTTATTTCTCCACAGAAGTCAACCAAAGATTATCTACAACCAATTGCTTATTCTCTTCTTGTAAGGCCCTGAGTGCCTTAAGATGTGCATGAGTTTGCGCTTGAGCTAGGAAGGCATCCCAAGTGGCCGTCTCCTTTTCTTCTACCACCTTATTATTTTCTGCAATTAGTTTTATTAGTTGCTCAGTTCTAAAATTTTCTAGCTGGTCTGCGAGAACAAATTGCAAAGGGTCCCGCTACACTGCTTGTAAGGCTATGAGCTACTCTTGTAGTTTCTGCACTTCAGCTTCAGCATGCTCTGCCCTTACTTTGGATAGGACCAGCTTCCCCTTTGTGGAAATGAGGTCTAATTGAATTACTATTACATCCTAGGGGATGCCAAACAGAGACGTCAAAACTTGTCTTGTTTGAATCAATCTATCCAATGCATCCTCATGTTCCGCAGGAGTCATTGAGGTTCCAGCAATAGTTTGAGCATCCCGTGCTCCTGAAAGATTTGCTGGTGGTACAACAGGAAGGTTAAAAGACTCTTTGATGTGGTCAGCGACCACTTCAGCAGCTCCCACGACATCCTGGCGTTGCATGACCACCACAGTGGCCCCTTCACCAGTCTCTAACTACACTTGAAAAGATGTCGCGTGTCCAAAGATCTGTTGTGACCATCTATTTTCCCCTCCTTCTGTTTACATTGATAACTCACCCCATGTGTGATCTACTGAAATAGTAGGCTGGTTGGCATCATCGATGACGTGGAAGAGATTTGCGTCATCACGACTTCCCCAACTAACCGTCTCAGTGATGGCTCTAAGATGGCTCATCGACGGTCTGTAGTCTTGCGGCAGTGGCTGATCTCGCCCTATGCTGGGTCCTGCTTCTTGTTGTTGGCTGGGACTTGTGGCTGGAGGTTGACTAGGTCCTGCAAGTTGAGTTGCAGGTGATCCAGTCATCTGTTCTTCTTCTTCTTCATTTGGTCCCAGCTCTTCACCAGTGCTCTTTCTTGGAGCTGGCGCCTTCAATAATTCAGCATAAGAAGCATTTTGGGCCTTTTGGAGGACGTCATTTGTGTATCCCCAAATACCATCCCATCGGCACAGTTTTCTGATAAGGCAAGGAAAAGGGAGTGCCATCTTCCCTAACTTTCGTTCTTCGAATCGCCTTAGGATCTCCGTCAAATATAGATGGGGAAGGTTAGCGTTAACCTTTACCATCAACACTACACACCCTCTTGCCGCATACGTTGATATTCTTTCCAAACCTTTAGTGGGGAAGAGGTGATAGGTTCCAATTTTAAAATAAACCCGCTCTTCCGTCATTAGCTCACCAAAAGCTTTATCTTTGCCATAAGCCTTCTCTAACCAATCTTTTCACACATCAGGGTTTGATCGGGTGGATAACCGAGCAACATGGGGGCCTGAATTTGGAAGGTTTAACACTTCCAAGATTGCCTGTGCAGAAAAATCTGCTGTCACACCACTGATGTTAACTGTGGTGCCTTGCTTCTTATTGTGCCAGAATAGGTACGTTTCACCTAAGTACTAGGCACCGTTTTCAGAGAGGACAGGCCATAAGGGAGATCCTTTAAGATGATCCCTAATAGCCTCAGGAGCGAACTTTGCAAAATATTCGAAGTTAAGTTCCACAATCACTGAAGAAATTATGGACTTCGTATGGATAGCCTGAACACATTCCGGGGGCAACGTGAGTTGTTGTCCCGGTTCAAGCACAGCAGCAAATCCTCCTTCTGCCTACCCAGATCGTCTGGTAGGAGGTTCTTCTTGATGGACACTGAATAAGTGCACCTCCTGTTCAGTATGTTGTCTAGCAGGACCTTGCCTTCTACCTCTTCTAGGTTGTTTCGCTCCACCTTGGGTAGGATCCTTCCTGTTGTCCACGTTTCAGGGCCATCTACAATCACATAGAACCAATTGTTAGTAAGGTTGTTACCAAAGTTAGGCTATACCTTACTGCTTGCCCTAATAGATTTACTTTATTTCCATGTGATGTTAATTATTGGAAGAACATGTCCCTGAAAGATTTTAGTGTTGAGTCCTCTTTGCTTAGGTGGTTTCCAGATTTAATTTTCTGGTATAACTAAGGGGATGAAATTATTTTTGACACATTTTATTCTTTATTTTATAACTAATTATCCTTAATAATGTTCTTTGGGTGATGAGGAATTTCAAAAAATTTATGCACTATTCAGCATGTGCCCCTCCCCCATGACTGAGCTAAACACTTCGGGTTCAAGTAGGTTCAAACGGAATTAAAATCGGAATACTAGCGCACGAGATATGAGTGAAAAAGCAAGGGTCACGCAAGCGCAAGTCGCAAAGAAAAAATTCAAAAATTCCCCACGCGTAAATTGCCAAATGATGCTAAGTGTTGTGGCGGGGATTCCTATTTATAGGTAAATAGGACATGATATCGCGTACGGTACATCGCGTATGCGATATCTTGTGGGACACGATATCGCATACGCAATATCTTGTCCCAAATAAGGTGAGACACATGAAAAAGACCAAATTTTTAATGATTTTCTTGAAATTAATGATGTAAAACGAGGACATGGACAAGTATTAATATATTCAAGGGTAATTACATGAATTCGAGAGGCACTTTGAATGATAATGATGTGAATTTAGCAATTAAAAATTTGGTGGTTATGAAGAAAAGAGAATGTAATGGTACATTGGAATGTTAAAA
>MNCI01029312.1:334382-348379 GCA_015680685.1 Gnetum montanum
AATGATGATCTGTTCACATGTCATCCCATTCACCATTAGTTCCATTCAAGTCAATAATCTCATACCTTCCCAATATTTTGTAAGAAACTCGAGGACGAGTTTTTATTCAGTCATGGGGGTATGATGGGACGCGATGTCTCATAGGCCACGATATTGCATACGCAATATCGCGTATGCGATATCATAGCCCATCGCCAGTTCTATAAATAAGAGGTGGCATTCCCTTGTTTCTCTATCTAGATCTAGACCCTTAGCGAAACTCTAGCAATTTTCCCATTCCAGAGATAGAATACTTTCCATGTGCCCGCAGTAGGAGTCTCAAAGGGAACGGATCTTTATTTGAGCAAATTGTACCTAAGCACACATTTGTGTACGAAAATAAAGACGAACTTTCTGATAAACCTTGCAGTGCATGGACTAACCTAATTAGGATTTAATTAATGTTAAATGCTTAAATGCTTTCTTAGATAATTAATCTCTCTCAACCCTCAACTCCTAGTTAAGTGCATTCAGTACAACCGCTTCGAGCATGTGTGCTATGCTTGGTAACCCAGTAATGAATAGCATTTGGTAATCCTAGTATGGCAAGTGGGAACGGATGCTGATGCTAGGACGATTAAAGCTTAGTTAGTGAAAGTTAGTTACTTAGCCTCTTCACCCTTTCCCTCATTAGCATAGGCGATAAAAGAGAAAAGATATAAAAAATCACATACCTCAAACTCACTTAACCATACAACCGTGACAAATATAAGCGAGTTTGGGAAGACAACGATTAATTAACCTTAAGTGTTCCATAAGGCGTATAAGTACTTAGTCTACGGAGTTCAACTGGATCGCACGTGCAACGCTCATATTCGTATGGTTGAGTGTAGGGGTACCTCGCTACTCATCAGTAGTCTAATGTAAAAGGCAAGAAACAATTTTACATACATCATACTAGGTTTAATAAACTAGATGTAGTAGCTTACTATCTCTCAGCTACTATTCCAATTAAGCATCCGAATGCTATTGGCAAGCTTCACTTAAGTTCACATCATCCTAGTATTAAAAGTGAAAGATGGTTCAACTCCCGCAAGAAGAGCACATCTGTCGCAACCTCTTGAGCTGCTGCTTTCCAAGGCTCACATGCAAACTGGCACAAGCTATGGTTGATCCACGCCGTGGGTGTGAAAAGACATTTTTTGGCTACAAATGAATGCGGAGTGCATGTGTGCACCCAGTAACCCAAATTGGGTGGCATGCATAGCAAGTGCGTTGGGTAACTAGAATTACCAAAACAAATGAAGCCAGGTGGGATGCATGTGAGGGGGTTACAGCTAGATTCATCTAGATGTAGCGCATGTGCATCTATTACTACTACACAAAGCTAGGTGGGATGCATGCAAGGGGCTACAACTGGAGTCATCCAGATGTAGCACATACACATTTGCTACTGCCAGTTGGGATGAGGTGGATGGAAGACAGAACTGACAATGGGTTACATGCATACTCCGTGTTGGATATGCAAGTAACAGGTTGTAGCACCAGTCACATGAGCATAATGGCAAGGCCAGGTACATCCATGCCTATAAATACAAGAGGTGTTGCTCACATTGGGGCAACCTCCTGTACATGTTATATTATATTCCTTTGTGAGTAAAGGTTGGGAGTTTTCCTGTAAGCGTGTTCCTCTTGTGCTTGAGCATCACTGGGCATTGTTGTGAGTAGCTAGCTAAGTCGATCACTTAGCACTATCGCCTGGTGAAAAATTTTCCACTAAGATTCACCCGGTGACAACATTTATAGTTTCTGTAGGTCAAGATCCCTTAAAGATAAGTTACATGTATTTCTTTTTTGTATTGTCATGACCTATTTGAGATAATGTTATGATGTTATAGCAAAAAAACTTATATGATTTGTTTTTGCTATCCCAATTGGTGCTTGGTCAATTTGTAAAGTCTATCATTAATTGTCATGAAAATATAATATTTTTCGAATAGATCCTATGGGTCTTCAGATGTAATAAAGGTCCAATTTTAGGATTGGTTGTAAGTATGAAAACTTGAAAAGGCATCCCCAAAATTGTGGGTCCTTTTTTTAGACTTTGTCTTCAATGATATGATGTACTTTGAATTTTTTAAATATTATTATTTACTTTTTTTTGGGTTTGACGACACCCTACCTAAATAAAACTTAAATTTCAATTTCAATTTCATAATGTCATATTAATTGATAAATATTATTTAATTTCTAACAAGTTGCATCATCATCTTACTCTTTGATTCATTCGGTAAAAAATAACAATCTAAATCCAAAAAAAAAGAAGTTAAATTTTTAAAGCTTTTCTCTCTACTTTATTTTTATGATTTTCTTGTAGTTTATTTGATATTATTTTGTTAAATAATTCTACTACTCAACTTTCAATTGAGTATCAAAAGTAGAGGAAGTAGGATCCATTTCGTTGCCTAGAGTATTAAATACTACTTTCTCATTTTGAGTTGTTGGTAACACTATTGTCTACTCATTTAAAGAATTGATATAGATCCATCACTTGTATCCATTTGTATATTGAACGTGAATGTTTTTTTCTTCTTCTTTTAAAGAATAGAATGGTAACACTAGTGTGACTAGTTACTTATTTGTATCATTGTGAAAAGCTACAATCAAAAACTTATAACATGAAATACTATGCATATTCAAAAAAAAATTTAAGAAAACTTATTATCAACATTTCATGGAGCCTAGCTATTTTGAAGTAATTATTTTTGTTTATTTATATTTTTTTTACATTTACGACTTCTACATTTTCATCCTTGATGTATAATTCTTCACTTTATTGGTTTATTGAAGTATAGTCACATTTTTAATTTTTTAATATCTTCTTTTGTTTTTAGTTACCCATTTGGTTCTAGTCATAGGATTGGGTGTTTATTTATTCTATGATTTGTAGTTAATTTTTAATTTACTTTTGGTCAATAAACTCTACAGAGCTGTTTAATTACATTGCATCGCTATTAAAGATAAGGAGTGATACAAAAAAAGTTGAAGATGTTAGCATTAGTACACAATGCTATTTGATTTTCAACTTCAAGAAAAGTTTCAAAAATCACAAATTTTTATTTTTTTCTATGAGTTGAAGGACTAATTTATATCATTTTAATACAATTCATCTTTATTTTCTTTGTTTTTTATCTATTTACAATGAGCAATGACTTTTCAATACCCCTAAGTATGGCCCAATCATTATCTACAAATTCCAAGCCCATACATGAATGTAATGATGGGTTTTTTATTAATAAAGTATTGGTTACAAATTTTTTTTCAAAGAATTCATTTGTTGCAACCATTCAAATTTTTAAAAAGAATTTGTTTACATCAGTCTCCATTGTTACCAAATTAGTCTTTCATCATTGGCTCTCTAATTCAAGAAAACAACATCTTTTCTCATTATCATCATCAACATTATTAGCCATTTTCATTCAACTTATCATTTGCAAATTAATATATGAGAAATTCATCAAACTAAAGACCAAAAGTCACATCCTTTTCTCTTAATTTCACTCAAAATTCAAAGTTATTCTATTTGTTTTTCTACTTTTGAGTCATGAGGATTCCTTGGCAACATCAACAAATTAACTCGCTTTCAAATTTGAATTTGAATTCAACAGAAATCAAGATTTTATCATTCACTATGATTTAACCACAACTTGTGGGATTATCAAATAATAGACCATTGTATTTGGTGGGTCCAACCAAAATCACCCAATTCATCTTCACATGACCATGTACAACCAAACAATTTTTCACGTTAAAAATATGTAATTGGTAGCTTTAGCATCCAAAGACTCACACAACCAAATGGGCCCTAAGGCTTTGCTATGACAATCCATCACTATTACACAATTCAGAAAAACACCCTAAACTAATGCTAAAAAGATAATAACATCAAAGGTGTTAATGAATTTTCCATGTAACTATTATTTAGGTTTAATTAATTTTTGTACCTCTTAATAGCTATTTGCTATTACAATCAAATGTTATGTGTATAAGTTTCTATTATAGTCTTGTACTACATATGATGGGTTAACTTTATTAATGGCAATGTCTATAGCATAATTTTATGTCATATATACAAATGTTTTATTATATTCTTTCACTACCTATAATAGATTAACTCTATTAATAACAATGTCTATAACATAGCTTTGATGGGTTATCAAATTTGAACAAGTGTTATGAACCATTTATTGTCTTAATTATAATTTAAATCTATAATATAAATTTTATAATGACTATTTTTAAAGATTAATCTAATTCCATTTATTTTTTATTTAAATGATTTATAATTTCTATTAATCATACTAGTTAATCGTTGACTCTTCTAAAATGATTGATGTTTTTAATCTTATTTTGGAAAACATTTTCATGTCTCCTTGTTTCCTCGCCTAAATCTTTTCACACTGAACTAATGAAGATATTATTGGCTAAGTTTTTGGGAGGATTATTCTTATTGTATTGTAACCGAACCAACCCATTTTATTGGGACAAGACTAAAATAATGATTATTATTATCATTATTGGTATTGTATTATTGTGGTTAACTTAGTGGAGATAGAATGATTGAACCATGCCTCTCCACTCCATCATATAAAAATACATGCTATTATCTTTGATTCAAAGATGAGTTGCTGTTATAATTTATTTTACAAAAATAAACATAATTCTATTTTTCTCTTTTGTTCCTTGTTGCATTACTTATGAACATCATGCAACAAATCTCCTTTTTATTGTGAAATACAATTTTTTTTACATTTATATTTTGAGCAACAATGATCTATTTTTGCATTGCTACAGCAATGTTTTGTTTTGTTGCATTTAAGCAAGGACCTATTCCCATGAAGTGCAATCTTTGTATCTATATGCTCCTATTTTGTTGGAGAACATGTGTATATGATCAATGTATTCTGCCTTTATTCTCCTTCCTCAATATATTTGTGTTAATTAAATCTTTACTTTCATTTGCTCCTGTATCCCAGTGGCTTAATCCTTAATTTTAAACAATTTATCACACTACCATTTGTGATAATTTTTATTTCTTAACTGCATTGCTCTACTCTAACCAACAGGATGGAATAAAGAGTACTTTTGCATCATTATAAATGCCATTGATCTGTTTCCAAATTCCTTGACTGCTTCAAAATGGAATTGTATCCATAACTAGGATGGATATCCCTACCTTCCATGTTTTGATGCTCTAGTAAACCCACACTAGTATTGGATTCAAAGTTTCAAGAGGCTAAGATTGATTCTTCGATCTGTACCACTTAAAAAAGTTATAATGAAGGAGCGTGTTTGACAAATTCCGGAATATGCACTCCCTAAAGTATAATTTATGGTTAAGTTAGGTTCCATCTTGAAGAAAGTGTATTTATTTTATATCTACCCCACTACAGTAAAATTGCAATCTCTTAGCAAAGACAAGTCATCGCCTCATTTAGTAAAATTCATCTATGGGGCGAAATCCAGACTGAATCATTTATTGAAACTGCTTTTACCCAGTAGTCTTAGTCTCAACAATCTTTTTTTCCATAATTCTTGTATATTGAGGCGATGGCTTATGGGAATGACTTAAATCCAAACCACTCGCCTTAACCATCAAGTAACACAGATTTTTTTTATAAAGTACGTTTGAAAATTCATAATTTATTAATGCGTTTAGAATGTGGTTAAATTTACTGATTTCTTATGCCTCGTGAGAGTGGAATCAGAGTAAAATTTTATAAAAAAACAGAGAGAGAAAAAACAGGAAAAAAATAGATATTAATAGTGTCATATGATCTTATTAACATTTGAACCTGACACAAGCTCGCTCAGTACTGGTAATGCTGATCAGCAAAGCTCATCGAATGCCTGATTGGTTCAGAATATCTTTAGCCACTCTGAAATTGCACTATTTGGTTTCACTGAATTATCACATTAAACATATATTGTTAGCCATAACTAGAACTTACACATAGTTTGATTTGGTTTTCTGATTTTTCTAAATGTGTCTTAACATATCATGAAACCATTTAAGGAATATAAAGAATAGAAATGCATTTCCGGGTTTAACAGTAGCGAACAAATTAAGGTGTCAGGCAAGCTTCCCCTTGTAACTTCACAAATTTATCGCCTCCTTGCTTTTCTTTACAGAATTTTAAAGTCCAATTAGGAATGGGGAAAAAATCCATCTTTTAAAAAGAAACTGTTAATCTCCTTTGATTTCTAGTGTGTGGCTGGTATCAGAAAGCCTGAAGCAATAAATTAAGTATAAAATAATCCAGTTTGAAAACAAGTGTTTGGACAAGGCACATGTCAAACTCATATCGTGCAAGCACACAGATCATAAAATAACTACAAGTGTCATACTTACAGCACACTGCAACTTTTTTGAAGCACATTTGTCTGTAACTAAACAATGGTACAGCACTAATGCATCATGGATGGAGAAGGGAACTCAACCAAAACACAATTTTGCATGTATCTATTACTTGGACAATCCACAAAACTTGCAAATCATACGATGTTTGTATCAATCATTTCCCTAACAAAGCTTTTTTCCTTTCACCCCATTTGCCACTGTATACAGCAAGAGTTAATCAATGCAACAGCTTTAGAAGATCATCTAAGAAATAAAATTCAAATTCATTGCTGTTAAGCTAAAGCTTTATATAACTGAGTGTTTTTAGTTTGAATGATACTTTCAAGACTGGTTCTCCTCTGTTTGGATTAGTTGGTTTCTTTGCCTGAGCTGCAATTTGAGCATGTGCAGCCCTTCCTGCAGCAGAATGCTTGAATTCTTCAGCTCTGAAAAGAGAAAGACACAAAAGAATAAATCGATATGAACTGAAACATGAATAGGATAACATAATTAACCAGTACAGTTTTCTAGAAGAAAACAAATCAAAAAGATAAAAAGTCAAAGGATCATGCGGTAGTATGTGGAACCGGTCATTGATCATTACTAATGCTTATTCCAGAAGAGATGTGAAATAAAACATAGGTATGCCATAAATTCAACTCATAGATACACGATAAAACTTTCAGAAATATAAGAGATATAGATGCACATTTTCATTAAAAAAAAAGAAATCAAGGCTAATTAAATTCAATTATGACAAAGTAAAAGCTACAAGCCACACCGAGCAACCCGAGAAACCCCGGAGAATATCTTCTCTAGCCCATTAAGGCAAAGTTCATTTTCGAAAAAAGGCTGCAACCAAAATTCGATTGAAGTTATTGACTTTTTTATAATATTAATTAGCCTCAAAATGCATGGTAGGTATAGGCTTGAAATAGAATTCGCTTGAAATAGAATCACATAACGACAAGAACAACGACACAAAATAGGATGAGGCCTAAATTTTTAGCATGCTTGATGAAAAACTTTTGAAGCTTTTGACTGGAGCCAAACAGATTCATTTCTTTCAAATGAAATTAAAAACAGATGACCAATGGTAACAATGGATGGTACAGATGAAAGAAAGGACCCTGATTTTCTAGACATGAAACAAACATTCAAACAAATAAAATCATTTTGACTACATGAGTTATTAATTGAAGTCCATGTGCCTAGAAAGTGTTTCAAAATTCAAATTACAGCTGATTCCCCTGCAGGTTCTTAATTACCGACATAAATTAAGCAACAGAAAACTTTTTTCTTTTTTTGAAAAAAAAAACAAACAGGCAGATTCTTCGAGGACTCCTGCATGCAATGATTTCTGCTGGTAGAAATTAAAATAAATTTTCATCAGCCCATGCCTGAATTGAAGAAAAGATCAATATAACCAACCTTTGTTGGGCGGCCTCTGCAGCTTTCTGGCGAGCCTCTGCAGAGGCTAAGCTTTCCATCTGAATCTTGTCCTGCTTTTTAGTAGGCTCAAAACATGAACTACAGCCTCCCATGGTATTTGTATTAAATCGTATCGATTCCAAGATCTGGGGAGAAAATCCGGACAAATAAAAGCTATTATAGGGCAAGCAAAAAACTTCAGGAGGGCAAAACAGGTGCACCGTGACTTCAAACAGCGGTAAAAAGTGTGAGGCAGATTTTTTCAATGGCTACTGCTGCCCTGTCCAAAAGGCAAGTAATTTGGAAGGAAATTTCTGAAAACATGAACGGAGATTTGGCCCCACCATTCACACAAATACATCTGAGAAATAGAAACATCAAGAAAAACAAGGCTTCCTCAGCTCAGCCCCTCTCCTGTAGCTTGGATAAGGCGGATATTGCTGTAACTGAAACAAGAACATTCGATTCTTCTTTTGGGAAAGAAAGACAGAAAAGAAAAAAGTAGCTGTGAAAGAAAGTCGGGTAAATTTTATGGTACGCTGGCTAGGGTACACGTGCATACCCAATCCATCGAATTTCGATAACGATGAGAACAAAGCAAAATCATGAGTAAAACGCTTGTGGTTGGTGAGGGCATGACTATGTATGTTGTGAATTTTTTATTGATGTACATGGATAATGTGTTATGATGTGTTTCATGTTAACATGGATAATGTGTCATCATGCTCATGGATAATGTGTCATCATGCTCATGGATGTGTTTCATGTTAACATGAATGCATACTCATGTTAATGATGACGGATTGCGACTCGCATATGCTCACATCTCCTACTGTGTGTTGTAAATTGCAAGGTAATGCAACTAGCACCCTATAGCAATCCTAACTGAAAAACATTCAAACTTTCAAAAAGGGAACAATTGCTCGAAGTTTGAGGCTATAGGAAGGCAAAGGGTCATCTGGATGGAAGGCAGAAGATCCAACTAGAAGGCATCTAGACCTTTCGATAGTGAATAATTGCTTAGAGTTTGTGGCTTTTGGAAGCTAGAGGATCATTCGATAGCAACATCTACGTAAACTGCGAGGTAATGCAACTAGCACCATCTTGCAGTCCCAAACTATAAGGCATTAAGACCTTTTGGAAGAGAATAATTGCTTGTAAATTTAGGCTACTAGAAGGTAAAGGGTCATTTGGAAGGCAAAAAATCATCTGGAGGCATTTAGAGGCTTTTGTAGGGCATAGGGTTATCCAGTAGCAAGGTTCAAGTAAATTGCAAGGCAATCTAAGCAACATCCACTTGCAGTCCCTTTTGAAAGGCATTTAGACCTTCCAATACAAAATAATTGCTTCAAGTTTGTGGCTTTCAAAAGGCAAAGGGTCATCCGATAGCAAGGTCTATATAAGCTGCGAGGCACTACAACTAGCACCCATTGTCCTAACCAAAAGGCATTAAAACCTACTGGAAGGGAACAACTGCTTGGAGTTTTAAGATACCAAAAGCTAAAGGGTCATTCGAAAGACATTCATACCTTCTAGTAGGGAATAATTGCTCCAAGTTTGTGGCTTCTAGAAGGTAGACAATCATCCGATAGCAAGGTCTAGGTAAACTTTGAGGGCATGCGACTAGCACCCTTCCACAGTCCTTATTGGAAGGCACTTAGACCTTTCGAAAAATAGTAATTGCTTAGAGTTTCAGGCTACCAGAAGGAAGAGGGTCATGTAGAAGGATGAAGATCATCCAGAAGGCATTTAGACCTTCCAGTAGTTAATATTTGTTTCGAGTTTATAGCTTTCGAAAGGTAGAGGATCATCCAATAGTAAGGTCTAGGTAAACTAGGAGGAAGTGTAACTAGCATCCTTTTGTAGTCCCTACTAGAAAGCACTCAAATCTTCCGGTAGTTAATAATTGCTAAAGTTTGAAGCTTCTAGAAGGCAAAAAATCATCTAGTACCAAGGTCTAGTTGAACTATAAGGAAGTGTGACTAGCACCCTTCTGCAATCCTTTCCAGAAGGCATTTAGACTTTCTAGTAGGGAATAATTGCTTCGAGTTTATGGCTTCCAGAAGGTAGAATGTTATTCGATAGCAAGTACTACATAAACTACGAGGTAGTGCAACTAGCACCTATCTACAATCCCAACCAGAAGGCATTTAAACCTTTTGGAAGGGAATAATTGCTTAGAGTTTAAGGTTACCAGAAGGCATTTAAACCTTTTGGAAGGGAACAATTGCCTAGAGTTTGAGGCTATTAGAAGGCAAAGGGTCATCTGGAATACATTTAGACCTTCTAAAAGGAAATAATTGGTTGGAGTTTATGGCTTTCGGAAGGTAGAGAACCATCAGGTAGCAAGTACTATGTAAACTGTGAAGCAATGTGACTAGCACCCTCCCACACTCCCAACTAGAAAGTATTTAGACCTTCCAAAAGGGAAGAATTGCTTAGAGTTTATGGCTACTCATAGGCAAATGATCATCTAGAAGGCAAAAGATCAATTAGAAGGCATCCAAACCTTCTAGTAGAAAATAATTGGTTGAAGTTTATGGCTTTCGAAAGGCAAAGGATCATTCAGTAGCAATTACTATATAAACTATAAGGTAGTGTGACTAACGCCCTTCTATAGTTCCTATCGGAAGGTATTTAGATGTTCTAGAAGGAAATAATTACTTGGAGTTTAAGGTTACTAGTAGGTAGAGGGTCATCCAGAAGATAAAAGATTAATCGGAGGCATTTAGAGGCTTTTAGAAGGCAGAGGGTCATATGATAGTAAGGTCTAGGTAAATTGTGAGGTAGTGCGAACAACACCCTCTCATAGTTTCTTCTAGAAGGCATTCAAACCTTCTAGTAGAGAATAATTGCTTCACGTTTGTGGCTTTTGAAAGGCAAAGGGTCATTTAGTAGCAAGGTCTAGGTAAACTATAAGGCACTACAACTAGCACTCTCTTGTAGTCCCAATTAGAAGGCATTAAAACCTATTGGAAGGGAACAATTGCTTGGAGTTTTAAGATACTAAAAGCTATAAGATCATTAAAAGACATTGAGACCTTCCAATAGGAAATAATTGCTTCGAGTTTATGGCTTTCAGAAGGCAGACAATCATTTGGTAGTAAGGTCTAGGTAAACTGAGAGGCCATGTGATGAGTCATGAATCTGCTGGTTGTGATATCGCAACTGTGATATCATAGCCATGATATATCAGCCCTGTTGTATCAGTAGCTGAGATATCACAGCGGCCATGATATCGTAGCCGCAATATCGTGTATGTGATAGGAGGCAGCTTTCCCAGTTTTAGGTATTAGGAGTTAGAAGTAGCGAAGCTCTGGCAGTTTGATCCCTCCAGAGTTAGATTATTTTTCCGTGTCTGCCCACAGTGTGGTGAATGTAATTGTATGGTGTCTCTATTCGAGTGTGACGTACTTGGACACGCACATGACCAACAATAAAGATCGAGATTACTTCATCATTGCAGCATTCACTTTGTTATTTATTTATTTATTTAATGTTATTTACTATTTTCTCTCTCTCACCCTTAAACTCCTAGAACATGGAACGAGTATGACTTGATTAGGAGCATTTAATTGTGACTGCTTGGTATCCCAGTGGCATAGCTAGGATCTGTGCTTGGTAACCTAGTGGCGTATCTGGGATCTGCGCTTGGTAATCCCAGTGGCGTACCTAGGATCTACGCTTGGTAATCCCAGTGGTAGTCATGCACGAGGTCCAAGATGTGTACGGTTGATCAAGGAATTGGTTGCTCGTCGCACTTAGGCTAGATTAGATTCTCTTACCCTTTTCCTCCTAGCTTAGCTTAGTTAATACTATTTTCTACTACCTTCAAGAGTAGCATTAGAATTAGGAACACATCATACACCTCACTCTGGACTAAACCATACGTGAAAAATATAATACTAGTCCAGGTGGGAAGACAACGAACTACGACCTAAGGATAATTTTCTAGGTGCCACAACTAGTCCGTCTGCGGAGTTCAACCGGATCATGCATGCTACGCTCGTTTCGTATGGCTGAGTGTAGGGGTACCTTGCCACTCATCACCATGTGACTAGCAACATTTCATTGTCCCTACCAGAAGGTCTAGGTTTTGTGCCTTCCAATCAGCAAAAATTTCAATTATTTTATGTCTACTAGAAGGTCTTCATGTCTTCCAATTCAGATTGTAGATCAATGTTATTCATAGTAGATTGCAATCCACATTAAGCAGCCTTCCCAAATGTTTTGTGGCTTCTAGTAGGTAAAACTTTAGAGTATTTTATGTCTTCCAAAAGGTCTCCATGTCTTTTGGTTTAGATTATGGGTTAGTGCTACTCACAGTGGCTCATAGTCCATGTTAATTTACCTTTAGGAAGGTTTTGTGGCTTTTGGTAGGAAAAAGTTTCAAGCATTTTATGCCTTCTGGAAGATCTCCATGTCTTCTAGTTTAGATTGTAGGCTAGTGCTACTCATAGTGGCTAGTAATCCATGTTAAGCAAGCTTCCAGAAGGTTTCATGGTTCATGGCAGGCAACAATTTCAAGCATTTTATGCCTTTCAGAAGCTCTCCATGTCTTTCAATTTGGATTGTAGGTCAGTGCTACTTGCAATCTCTCACAGTCCATGTTAATTTGCCTTCTAAAAGGTTTCATGGCTTTCAATAGGCAAAAAATTTCAAGCATTTTATGCCTTTTGGAAGGTCTCCATGACTTTTGGTTCAGATTGCAAGTCAATGCTATTTAGAACCTTCAAAAATTATTGCATAGAGATATTGCTAATGTAATGGTTTATTTGTTTAGTCTCTTGTTTAAAAAATATATTAAAATTGAAATGTTATTTCATGTATTTGGATGTTCAACTTTTTCTCTTATAGTTTCCTGATAATGATACATTGTAAAAACTCTATGTAAATACACATCTCAAGATTGTAGAGCCATGATTTTAAAAAAATGACTCGAAATGGTGATTAAGAAAATAGAATAGAGAAATCTATGAAATTTCATTTAACTACAATTTCTTAAATGCTTTGCCCACTAAATCCCTGCATTTTTTCAGAAGTCTAAGAAATTCATATTGTTTAGTCATTGAAATTAAGAAAATATCTTTTATAAAATATAAATACATTGATGTATAAATGTCATGTTTTTGTGAAATTTTTCATTTTTTTCCATGTTCATTTAAATAACAAATCATAAGTTGGTTTTAGACTTGCAATAGCACCTTTTGATTTGGTTGATTTAATGATGTTTTCTCAACTCATGGGCTATACAAGTTCATTGTCCAATGGATTCACAGAGTTTGTGGTCATAATAATAATATTTCAATTTGAGCTATTCAATTGAAATGTATATAGCATTTCTAATTGAGCATCATCTAGCATGTGATTCTAAGGTCTCCATATGCACACTTAATTCTTTTGCAAAATCTTTAGTATATCATAGATGATGGAAAATTTAATAAATGATTCAAGGCTTTTTTATGAAACTAAATTATTCTTACCTTCTTAAATCATTGGTAGCTTTGGGCCTTCCAATGTTGGCTTCTCTGATTCTCAATACCTATACTTGCTCCTTAAATCTTATCCCTAAACAACATAGGCATATATTAGAGTGTCCAAATCTTTTCTTTGATGTTACTAAAGCATAATATAACTCTCTCCAAACTCAAGATACCTATGATCTGAACTCTATAGTAAAAATAATGTTTTGGTCTATGGCATAGTCTTGTGATAGGATTTGTTGCTAATCAGTCCTGTGATACTCTAGTTTTATTTTCTATTGCTTCCAAATTTTCTCAAAGATTAAAGGTTATTCTTATAAACTTGTGTACTTTTTATTTTTCATTGGATTGATTAGGATCAACAAATTTTTAATTCACAATTCACAGATGATGAGACGCGATATGCACAAGCCGTGATATCGCGTATGCAATATCACGGCCACCACGATATTGCATCCCCTACGATATCGCGTCGTCCCCTACGATATCCCGTACGCGATATCGCGGTCTACCGCCAAATCTATAAATAAGAGGTGGCACTCCCCTCATTTCCAATCCTAGGCTAGAAGTAGCAAAGCTCTGGCGGATTGATCACCCTAGAGATAGAATATTTTCCATGTGCCCGCAGTAGGAGTCCCCCAAGTGAACGGTTCTTTATTCGAGTAGCTTTGTACCTGAACGCAAGTTGTGTACGGCAATAAAGA
>MNCI01029312.1:350566-369302 GCA_015680685.1 Gnetum montanum
GTTGGATTGTTGGTCCTAAGGAATGGTCTTTTTGGTGAACGATTGTTAGAACCAACCGATATTGAAGGCTTGGAAGCCCTCGCAGTGTTAGGTTGTCACAGTTGAGTGGGATTTACTCTAGGCTTTGTTGGAGTGGTTGGTGGTGCAGCCACAGGAGTAAGAGATGCGGATGGATTTGGAGGATATCATGGGTATGGGGTGTTTCCCGAAGGAGAAGGAGTCCTAAAATATTCCTGAAGTTGGTAGTAACATGGAGGTTTTATGTGACCCATAGAGTCACCTGGGAAAATCGGCCGCTACACATAATATCCATGAGAGTCAGGCTGTTGGTAAGTTTATTGATGTGTTGGCGGTGGCATCCCCCATGACTATGGGTATTGCCACTGCTGATGTTGTCCAATAGACTATGGAGGTGTTCCACTTGGGTAATATGTTAAGGGTTGGTGGAACTACCTTGGGTTACCTTGTGGATACGGTAACCTTCAGGGNGGGAAACACCCCATACCCATGATATCCTCCAAATCCATCCGCATCTCTTACTCCTGTGGCTGCACCACCAACCACTCCAACAAAGCCTAGAGTAAATCCCACTCAACTGTGACAACCTAACACTGCGAGGGCTTCCAAGCCTTCAATATCGGTTGGTTCTAACAATCGTTCACCAAAAAGACCATTCCTTAGGACCAACAATCCAACCAATCCTTCTCCCTCACAAGCAGTTGAGCATCCTAACACCCCCCATAACCAATACGATTTTGGGAAACCCTCCAGCAACAAAATCACGTCCAATGCATACAGTTATGTTAATGCATACAGTAACTGACTGGATCAAGGTTGGCCACCTCCCAAAGAAATTATCAGATCTGGGAGTTCCCTTAGTTTACCTCCAAGTCACTGGGAATGAACCCCATAAAGCTCTCCTCGATTCAGGTTCTGGAGTCAACTTAATCTCACAAAAATTGTATAACACCTGGAACCTGCCTCCACTTAAGAAGAGCAACGTTTGCCTAGAGCTGGCTGACTAATCCATCACTGTTCCTCTGGGGTAGGTTGAGGACATTGTTACCATTGTCGGTGGATGGTCATATCCAGCTGATTTCCTAGTGATCCAAATAAACAATGACAAAGGGGATTTCCCAATTATCATGGGAAGGGCATGGCTAAATACAATTGACGCATGCTTAGGAATTCATAACCTTTCCCTGGAAATATCCAAGAAAAATACGTTTGGAAAAATTGAGAGGAAAAGAGTTCCATGCATCGCATATAGTAACATAGGGTGTCATTGTGTGCAGAAATCATGGGTAATGCGAAGTTTAACATTGCCTGCATGCGATCAGTGTGCACAAGACATTGATATACAAAAGTGCCTATATGCAATAGCCACACAACAAGAAAACACCCAGTGGCTAATGGCTGATAAAGATAACAGCCCAACTACCTGCATGGAACTAGCTGAGGGAATAACTAATGCTTACCTTGAAAGCGCAGACATATTAGAGCAAGTCCATTGCCAACTCCCAACCTTTAACTCCAAAAATATTAATTGGAGGAAGTTGGAGATTCCTGAGGAGTTTAAACAAGAACCCCTAGAGTTAAAACCGTTACCCACCGGTTTGGAATACGTGACCCCCAAAAACGAAAAACTGGTGATCATCAACGCAAAGCTCGCACCCATGAAAAAAGAAAGTTTGCTAAGGGTGATAAACAAGTGGTCAACCGCATTTGCTTGGTCGTACCTTGAACTAACTGGAATAGATCCTCGGATATGCCAGCATAGGATTTATACAAACCCCTCTATGAAACCTCGCAAGCAACCTCAGAGGTGATTGAACCCAAAACTAAAACAAATAGTAAAAGAGGAACTAGAGCAACTTCTCAAAGCAGGGTTCATTTACCCTATCGCTGACAGCGAATGGGTTAGTCCTCTTGTCATCGTACCGAAAAAGGAAGGTAAATGGAGGGTATGTATAGATTTTAGGCTATTAAATATGGCAACATTCAAAGACCACTTNCAACTTTCTGGATGGATATAGTGGGTACAACCAAATACGAATTGTGCCAGAAGACCAAGCCAAAACAATGTTCACGAGTCCTTGGGGAACGTTCACATATAAACAAATGCCTTTTGGCTTGTGCAATGCACCTGCCACGTTCCAACGCTTAGTTCTAAGCATTTTTTAACAAGAAATAGGCAATGGAGTGGAAGTCTTCATGGACGACTTCTCCACCTATGGGACGAGCTTTGATCAAGCCCTCAACCAGTTAGAGCAAGTATTGAAACGATGTGTTGAAACCAACCTCAAGCTCAACTGGCAGAAGAGCCATTTGATGGTTCAAGAGGGCATCATGCTAGGGCACAAAATTTCGCAATCAAGAATTGAGGTAGATCCAAAAAAAATTAAGGTCATCCAAGGAATCACCTGACAACTAGAAATTGTTAAAGACGTTAGGTCATTCCTTGGACACACTGGCTACTACAGGAGGTTTATTGCGAACTTTTCTAAAGTTGCCAAACCGTTGGTAGAATTAACAAAAAAAGATGCATCATTCGAATGGACCAGGGAATGTGAACAAGCATTCCAAGCTCTTAAATAGAGGCTTGTGGAAACTCCTATTCTACAAGCACCCGACTGGTCCAGACCGTTCCATATCATGACCGATGCATCCAATTATGCTTTAGGAGCTGTACTGACACAACTAGATGAACAAAAATGACCTTATTACATCCATTGTGCCAATAAGAGTATCACCGGTGCACAACTTAACTACATGAATATAGAAAAAGAATTAATGGCTGTTGTGTTTGCATTGGATAAATTTAGGCACTATGTATTGGGTTACAAGGTATATGTCCACACAGATCATAGTGCAATTAGGTTCCTTATGAATAAGCCAACGGTTAGCCCATGTATCATACGTTGGCTAGTGATTCTTCAGGAGTTCGATTTAACTATTGTTGACCGCAAGGGTACCGATAACGTAGTCACCGATCACTTATCTCGGTTGCATTGGGACAACAAAGAGGATGAATATGCAGTATCTGACCATTTTCCTGATGAAACCCTCTTTGCTGGTGTAATAAATAATCAACCCACAAAAGTAAACTGGTATGGCAGCATTCTTACTTATCTCACTTCGCAACAAATACCACAGAGATTAGACTTTAGGAAGAAACAAAAGTTTCTTCACAAAATCAAGTACTTCATGGAAATCGGGGGACAACTTTATAAAGTCTACCCCGATGGCTTGGTTCGAGGGTGTGTACCCAATCAAGATCAATTAAAAGTTCTCCAGGATGCTCATGAGGGCCCCTGTGGGGGTCATTATGCTGGGAGACGAACGACTACTAAAATCCTACTTGTGGGATATTATTGGCCAACACTATTTCGGGACGCCCATAATTTTGCCCAATCCTGTGAGCACTGCCAACGTGATGGGGGAATGAATGCTAGGATGGAGGGTCCACAATAATGGATTCAGCCTTTAGAACCCTTTGACATCTGGGGGATAGATTTTATGGGACCGATTACACCAATGTCCAACGGAAAAGCGTATATAATCATTGCTATTGATTACTTAACCAAATGGGCTGAAGCAGCTGCTATAATAGATTGCACATCATCTACAGCTGCATGATTTGTACAACAACAAATTGTTAATAGGTTTGGTGTGCCACGTGCACTTATTTCTGATAATGGAACACATTTTACGGCTGCAACCTTTAGAAAGTTGATGCAACACTTAGGGGTTGAGCATAAAGTGACCACACCTTACCACCCCCAAGCTAATGGTCAAGTTGAGGTTACTAATAGGGAGATTACCAGAATATTAGCATGAACAATTAGCAAATTTAGGTGAGACTGGAGCACGAAACTAAATGACGCTCGTTGGGCGTATCGCTCCACTTGGAAGCTCCCTACAGGATATTCTCCCTATGAGCTAGTGTACGGGAAACTTCCAAAACTACCTATATAGAGTAAGCTCCGTACACTGTCCATGGTTTGCGAACTTTACCTAGATCTCGACCTAGCACAAAAACAACGACTAGCAACTTTGAATGTGTTAGATGAGAATCGATTGGTTGCACTATCGTTAAATGAGCTACACAAGGCACACAGTAAACAACATCATGACTTAAGGATCTAAAGGTTTAAGTACCAACCAGGAGATAAGGTCCTTTACTGGAACCCCACACATGTACCCCAACGTACAAAGTTTCAAACCTTGTGGGAAGGACCTTATATTATTCATACTACCTTTCCCTCTGAAGCCATGATGATATATAAGCCTAACAGCCCAGATAAAAGGTTATTGGTTAATGTACAACAAACAAAACCCTTTCGTGAAGCCGCAATGGCCAGTGCAAATTACGCCTCCACCTGCGGGCAACCACGCTCATTATTTCGGATCTCTCCCTTACAACTCAGTCATGGGGGAGATGGCCACCTATGCTAATCATATGGGGCCCTTAGTTCTTTTTCAATTTTTGTTTTACACATTTTTGTTTTATAATGTTTTTGTTTTACACATTTTTGTTTTACAAATTTCTTTAACTTTTCATTGTTTTTGTTTTACAACATTGTTACACTTTTCTATTTTATGTGTGTGTGTGTGTGTGTGTGTGCGCGCCATCCACCATGTAAGTTCGTCACCCAATAAGTGTTCAGACCGATGGAATGAACTATTTTCATATTGATTGCTAATGTTTGGTTTTTACCTTTAAGTTACAATGTTGATACTAAGGTGTGTTTCTTTTGATATGACAGGCAATGAGATCACTTCATCCATCCATCCATCAAAGTCTTTGGTTTCTCTTGGCTTGGACGTGTACAGTTTTCCTTTTAATAAGAACTCTAACGAATCGGTGACTGGGTACTTCTCAAACTAACGAAGGACTCAAGGATTGCAAAGGGTGTGACTTCAAGGGAACTTGATGTTTTTGTGTTGGTCATTCTCTTGGGTGCTTAGGTGTTTCTTCTTGAGTTTTCTTACTGTTCCGATGTTACCCAATTATCAGAAGTTGAGACAATAAAAATAAGAAGTCTTTGCATGGTGTGGTCCCCACGCATAAAAACACAAAACAAAAAAAAAAAAAAAAACCAAAATGAGGATTCAAAGAAAACCCCTTAGATGAAATAAAATTTTGGCTACAAGCACTGGTTATGGATCCAAAGTGTTCCCTCTAACTAAGGCCCTTCTCGATTCCCATTCTCTCCTTTGTTTCGTCGGAATGGTGGTGGCTCTTTGACGATGCATCCTTGTTATCCACATTGATGGTTTAACTGAATGCATTAATGCAAAGTCACTGGAAGTGGTTGGTTTGAGCCCGGAGTTGGAATGAGATTTGCCAAGTCACATTAACCATAAAACACACAAGGGGCTGTACACCACCTTGTTCTTGGGATTCCATTCCACTTCTCTTCTCTCCATCCTTCTCTCCATTGTTCACCTCATTGCCGGTTATATCATTAGTGTATATATTTTGGTTGATGCATTGTTTTCTTTTTGGTAAATTCTTGCGGTTAAGACTTTAACTCTTGTTTCACAAGACATTCCTAGAGCCTATGGACTCTTTGAGTGTGGGTTTGTCAGGGCATTAATGGCATGAGCCTGCTTTGGGGAGGACCCACTGACATTCCTATTTGGAAAATTAGTTAACTTCTTTTCCTTAACATTTTGCAATTCATTTTACTTTTGTTCATTTCCATCTTGACATCCACTTCATCGATGCCATAGTTGTCCCTTTTTATCTACCTTTCTTACTCCCTTCACTTCTTCATTCTAACGCTACCAGAGGTTCGCGATTAGTCATGGGGGTACGGGGCTCACTTTTTTCGATTTTCTCCTAAGCCCCAAAATTTTTGATTTTCTTCCTAACCCCTACACCTTCGGTAGTCATCATTACTACATCTTCCCAAGTCCATATCAGCCATACCACAACCCAGCCAATGGACTTACACCGAAGCAAGGTATAACCACAATGAAATTCATTTACCCTTGCTAACATAAGACTATGTTGTGTGTGCAGATGGCGATCATACAACAATGGACCGGATCTGGAGGAAGCACTTGGAATGGAGCAGTGCTGCAAGCAGTTATTCAAGGAGCAGGATCGATGATGCGCTTACAGATGGACAACGAAAGGCGCAATCTAGGCATTGGCAGCAACAAGACCTCTTCTCTTCTCTCTCCTCTCTTCTTTTCTCTCAACTGCCAACTGTGTCCTGATGGCATTGTAATAAGGTGTTCACCCTTGTTGTCATGAATACCAGTTTTGTCAAGTCTTGTAATAATGATTCGTTCACATGTCATCCCATTAGTTCCATTCCCCTCAATAATTCCATACCTACCCGATATCATTGTAAGGAACTCGAGGACGAGTTTTCATTCAGTCATGGGGGTATGATGAGACACGATATGCACAAGCCGCGATATCGCATCCCCTGCGATATCGCCTACGCGATATCGCATCGTCCCCTGCGATATCGCCTACGCGATATCGCTGTCCGCTGTCAAATCTATAAATAAGAGGCGGCACTCCCCTCATTTCCAATCCTAGGCTAGAAGTAGCGAAGCTCTGGCGGATTGATCACCCCAGAGATAGAATATTTTCCATGTGCTCATAGTAGGAGTCCCCCAAGTGAACAGTTCTTTATTCGAGAAGCTTTGTACCTGAACGCAAGTTGTGTACGACAATAAAGACGAGCTTTGTGGATAAACCTTGTAGTACATGGATAGGTTTATTTAATGTTATTTATTGCTTTCCTAGTAACGCGGCATGAGTACGACTTGGTTACGAGCGTTGANCAGGGTATGTACGGCAAGTGGGAATGGATGCTGATGCTAGGATTTAGTGCTGTAGTTAGAGATAGTTTTAGTCTCTCAACCCTTCACCCTTTAGCATAGGAGATAAACCAGAAAAGACCAAAAAAATCATATACCTCAGACTTAACCATACACCGTGACAACAACAAGTAAGTTTGGGAAGACAACGATTAATTAACCCCAAGTGTTCCTTGCGGCGTATAGGCATTTAGTCTGCGGAGTTCGATCGGATCATGTGTGCTACGCTCGTTTCGTATGGTTGAGTGTAGGGGTACCTCTCCACTCATCAACAGATGTAAGTATTTTCTTTTGTTTCTAAGGTTACTTGGGAGCATGTACAAGTTCATAATTATGGGCTAATATTCTAGTTTGGAGTATTTTAGTAAGCATTAGAGATGTTTTTTTTAAAAGAAGAAAAAAAAGAAGAAGAAGCCTTAAGTCATAGAAGTTAATGGTAACATGATATATTATTTGACTATTCCATAATAAAACCTTGCTAAATTCTTGAAATTACTTGTAATGTTGTGGATTTGATCTGATTGAAAAATTTCCTTTTCTGTGATCTTATTTAATAATAGTACCATTAAAGTGGCAATTCCAAAATTTTAAGCTTTGAAATAAATAAAATAGTCTTGGTCAAATAAAATTAATTTATAAGACATTTTCCTGGAATCATTACAAACATAGCATTACTCTTGTAGTTCTTTACTAGTATTATAACATGAATCTAAACATTTTTAAAAATTTACTATTACATTATTTTAAGAAATATAAACATGAGATAAAATAGATTTTCTAACCCACCAAAATGTACTTAATCTCAAAATTGTGTTTCAATATGTTTAACGTGATTTTAATGTAACACAATCCTCACAATGAGAAGATATGGTTTTCTATTTTAAAAATAAAATCTATAATGAATGTGGTAATTATTTCCTTTGGATAAGCACTATAGAAAGATGATAGAAGCAAAATATTTTAGACAAAATGACGCAACCAACTATGAGAATGAGTAGGCCATTGTCCATTACTACATGTCTTTTATATCAAGATAGAAAACCACCTAGAAATTAGTGATTCTTCTCTCTTATCACCTATTAAATCTATCATGTGTTTTCTTTTCCTCTCTTCATTCATTGTATTATAATTTGAAAACAAACCTTCTCCAAAGAAAATTGAAAAAGTTGTCATCACATGTAACAAGTCATAACTTGGAAGTTGAATAATGTGTCCAAATAGCCATTAGAAGAAAGATAGCATGAGAAAATTGCAACTCACATGATGTTCATAATCTAGATCAGAGAAGCATAAATGATAGTGTGAGGGAACTGTGACTCATATTTCAATTGCAATCTAAAGAAAATGGATAAAAATAGTGCAAGGGAATTGCGATTTGCATGGTTGTCGTAATCTAAGAAGGTAAAAAAAATAGTTCAAGCAAACTATGACTCACATGGTTGTCGCAATCTGAACCACAGAATGAAAAATAATAGTGCAAGTGACCTACAACTTGCAAGTTCATTGCAATATGAACAATAGAAGGTCAAATAATAGTGCGATCATGCTACAAGTTGTAGAGAACACAAGAGTGCTAGTAGACTATGACTTGCATTCTCTTGTAGGCTAAACCTGTAAGCCCAAACACATAGTGTGATGACATCCAATTCGTAGGTTAACACATAACATCAAAATAATATAGGTGTAATGCAAGGAGAATTTTCTTGCATCATTAAATTTGGAAGTGTGGGGACATCGTAGCTTGTCCTCGAAGGTTGCGTGAACATGTGATACTAACAAACTACATTTTAAATCAAAATGAAAAACATAATAAACATGATGTTAAATAAATATAACTAATTATTTAAAGCCTATATTTGTTAATATGTTGATATAGATTTATACTTGAAACTGTAAAAAAAAAAAAAAAATATCTACTTGGACATGGTGCTAAGAAAAAAAATCTGTCCAAGAAGCAAATAAAACTGTGTGAGTAATGGTGCCACTCAGTAGAGTTTGGCATGCAAGGAAAAATGGGTGGGCAATGGCATCACTAAGGAGAGATGTTGGCTTTAGGAGAATGAACAAATGACAAAGAGGAATGGTGAATAGCAAATGACACCTAAATTTTGCAATCTTTTGTGCATATGACTTAACCTATGATGCACATGCCATGATATTCATTTGGGAACACATCATGATTTAGTATGAGCCATACATGACCATAGCATATTCATTATCAGGTTTGTTGCATCTCTCTAGAATTGATGTGACATCTATTGGAAGTTGCAACGCATCGATCAGTTTGACTATGAGTATTAAAATGAAGGATGCTAGTTGCTCCAAGTTATAAAGTTTAGGTTCAAATAAGTTCAAAGTTTCTTGGTACAACATATTAGTTTTGGGGCAGGAACAGGGTGGGTTGGATCAAAAAGACCAATTATTATTATTATTATTAAAAAAATTTTAAAGTACATTATATTATCAAAGAGAAAGTCTAGAGAAAAATTCTATCTTGCAAGATCAAGTGCTTCAATAAATGAATTTATAAGAATTATTCAAACTATGACAAAGAAAGAAGAAAGGAAAGATAAACAATGAAGATTGTCTTCCACTCTAAGGAGGAATTGTTGGCATTTTAGAGTAGAAGACAATAATTTTTTATTTTTATTATATAATAAGAATTTATTCTAATAAAACATAGAAAATTTTCAAATTCATAGTTGGAATCTTATTTTGGCCCTCTATATATATATATATATATATAATTTTAAGTTTTTTTTGTCACTGGGGCTATAGTGTATTGTTTTTAGTGAACTTTTCCCCACTTGGCACATATATATATATATATATTTAAGGCATCTTTTGGAAATTTGTATTATAAATAATGAGCATAATTTCAACAAGTAACTAGTTCATCATTAATTCATCAATCTTTGATCAATTCATCAATTTATCAACATTCATCAACATCATTCAGCATTATTTACTTAATCTTGGAAGTTGAATAGTTAGAATTGGGGACATTCACTATTTCAGTCATATTTCAATAATTTCACAATATTTTTTTAGTGATTTTAGATTATTTGAAAGGTAAAATAGGTAGCTATGTTTAGCTAAAGTTTCATATCAATATCTATTGTGATTTGGGAGAAATTCGCTATGCAATTTGACAAATTTTCTAAGTCTCGAAATCTTACTAGAATGAATGATGATCACTAATTAGATCATTTCTTCCTGATCTCATAATGATTTGATTTGATTATAGATTTATTTGAAAACTAATATGTGGGAAGGTTTAGTTAAAAGTTTTGTATTATAAACTTAACAACTTCTAAGTTATCATCTTTCAAAATTATACTACCGAAATTACTGTGATTTTTGATAGATTAGAAAGAACATAACATAACCTTAGCTTCTATATATATTTTGTAGTACTTCCTTCTTCCAATTTGTAGAAAAATTCCTAAGCTTTCCAAAAATACAAATCTTAGTAGTGGATTCATTATGAAGTCAAGATGACCAACCAATTCATTTATTTCTTGAAATTCCTTCACTTGGTATTGGAGTGCCAAGTTCATCTACAAAAGGAAGCACAAAAGACATAGTTAAATGTTCATTCATATTCAATGACTCTCAAGAGTTTAGCCTATGGACAAGGATAATGAAAGGGCTCCTTGAACATAATGACTATTAGGAAGTAGTTAAAATAGGTTTCGAATTCATCCATGATTTTGAAGAGTTCACTAGATTACAAATCAAAAGATATGAAACAAAGAAGAATAATAACAATTTGGCTTTCATGATACTATTGGTTAGTATCTCACAAGTTATGTTTGGTAGATACAGTATTTATACTATTTCCAAAGAAGTATAATATAATCTCCAATTAGAATGAAAGAGAAGCTTGGAAAATCAACAATTGCAACAACTACTCTACAAATAAAAATTTGATATCCTAGAAATTGGATGAAAGGAAAGTGTTGAAGACTTCTTTATTATAATGTATGAAATCTTACAAAAAATAGATGAATATGATTGTAGATATACCAATAGGAAAAAAATTTAGAAAGTTATTTAAGCTCTCTACGTATATTCAAGATTTAAAACCATGATGAAAAACATTATTCTTTCAAAGGACTTCAACATGTTTAGTATCAATGAATTTGTTGTTCAAGTTAGAACCCTAAAAATTATAAAGAATAACAAACAATCTACTAAAGATGATGAAGCCTACATAAATAACCAAAGAGGAAGAGATAGGTAAGAAAGATTTAGAGAGAAAGGAAGATTGAATTATCAAAATAGAGATCAAGAAACAAGCTTAGAAGAAAATGGTGATCAAAATACAAGTGGAAGAGGAAGAGGTTTAGCTAGAGGAATAGATAGAGGGAATCAATTTGGCAAACAAGATAGTGTCAAGACTTAGTTTCATATTGCAACTTCTACAAAAGAAAAGGTCATACCATTAACCATTGTTAGACCAAAATTCATTCTAAAATAGTACATGAATAAAATTCGCGAATAAAATAAGATACTCCCTTATCATCTCAAAAGAATATTCAAGAAGAAAAGCCAAAAAATTATGTAGCCTTCAACTCAATTAAAGAAATAAAGTAAGAATCTTTGATTGTAGGTATTGGGTACTTTAATCACATGACATCTTATAAAAATTATCTTCTAAATTACAAAACAAATAATAGTCTTGGAAACATTAACATTGGAGATGGAAAATGCTTAGTCATAGAATAAATATGAGATCATGTAGTTAAATTAAAAAATGGACAAAAAGTCACCATTTCCAATGTGTAATATGTTCCTAATCTTTCCAATCCTATCATCAATGTTGGACAAGTCTCTACAAGAGGAAATAGTGTTAATTTCAAGAGCAATTTTTGCATTATCAACAAATCCAATGCTAAAGAAATTGTAAAAATCAAAGCTTTGAATAACAACATATATTAACTTGAATGCAACTATCTTAATGAAAATAAGACATCATAAGAAACCATAATACTCAAGAAAAGCATGCCCTCACAATAGAATCCAATCAAATACCAATCAAAGATGATAATGAGGATTTTAGCAATTCTAGACTTTGGCATGGAAGGCTTGGTCATACCTCTTATCACAAAAATTAAAAGAATGATCAAACAACAAATTGCTATAGAAATATTAATTTTAGATATTCCTCAAGACAAGTATGAGACTTGCATACAAGAAAAGTAAACCAATTCTCCTCAGAACTCTCACATGATGAAGAAGAAAAAACCATTTGATCTTCTACACATGAATCTTGTTGGGCTAATGCCCATATCATAGTTGATGACTACTCTAGATACACTTGGAATTACAATCTGAAGTAAAAGGATGAAGCCATCAAATACTTTGAAAATTTTCAAAAACTGATTAAAAACTCCATGAATGTTAAGATGAAGGCTATCAGATCAGACAAATGATGTGAATTCATAAATAAATAATTTAACAAGTTCTATAAAGAAAATGATATCATTCATCAGACCACATATGGATATAGCTTGTAATCAAACAGAGTAGATAAAAGAAAGAATAGAATAATACATGACATGCCAAAATTCTTACTAAAGCATGTCTCATTGCCTAACCAATATTGAAGATAATCACCAAACGTAATGAAGATAGATCTAAATATAAAGTTTTATACAACAAGATTTCTAATCTAAGTTAGATGAGAATATTTGGATGTCATTTCTATGTATATATCCTAAAATAATTCATTGTCAAACTTGAAGATAGTGGAAAGAAATGCATATTTTGTGGTTATGATTCTTACACTAGTGGATCTAGGTGCTATGATCCAATGAATCAGAAATGGTACATTTCAAGAGATATTATATTTGATGAGATAAAGTTCAGTATAAGTAATTTTTTCAAACATCAAGAGAAATTAGACATATATCAATGTTTAAAATGTTGGATTAAAAGAGACCATCCTCACACTCAAATGCTAGACACAAATTTTGAAATAACTGTAAGATCTCATAATATTACAAATATAACATATTTAATAGTCTTAAGTGAACCAACCAATGTCAATGAAGCCATGAAGTTGAAACTTTGGAAAGAAGCCATGGATAAAGAGTACAATGTTATTCTAAGAAATAGCACATGGGAATTAGTGGACAAACCAAAAGATAAATAGGCCATTAATTGCAAGTGGCTATATAAAAGAAAGTACAATTAGAAAGACAAAGTCATAACACACAAAGCAAGCTTTTTGACAAGAGGATTTGAACAAAAGTAACACATTAACTATGAAGAAATCTTTGCATTGGTGATTAGATTTGAAACCATCAAGTTCATTCTCTTCATATTAGTACATAAAGATCTAAAGGTTCAACAAATGAATGTCAACTCAACATTTCTAAATGGATACATCAAAGAAAAAGTATACATCTATGAGCCGAAAGGGTATATTATCAAAGGAAAAAAGAACAAAGTGTGCAAGCCCAACAAAACTCTATATGACCTAAAGTAAGAACCCAGGGCCTAGTTTTAGACAATTGATGACTATTTTATTACAAAGAATTATCAAAATTTCATTTCTAAGCCAACATTATATTTCAAGAAGGAAGGAGATAGATTCATCATCATATTACTATATGTAGATGACATTATCTTTATTGCCACCAATAAAAGGCTAGTAGAAGATTTCAAGAATGATATGAAAACTGAATTTGAAAGTAATAACTTTGGAGAACTCAAATACTTCCTCCTAGAAATTGAAGTGAATCAAGATAAGGAGGAAATGAAGATTCATAAGACCAAATACACAAATTTCATCATTGAAAAATTCAATCTAAAAAAGTGAGAAGAAAATTAGTAATCCTTTTCCATATAGTTTAAATTTAACCAGCAAAGATAATACCCCTTTCATGGATGTAATCATATATACAACCATGGTTGAATCACTTTGGTTTATTTATCACATCAGACCATATTTAGAATATGCAACATCATACTTATCTAGATTCAAGCAAGAGCCAAGCCAATCTCATACTTATCTCCTCAAGTATGTAAAAGGAACTTGCAACTTTGGAATCTGATTTAGTAAAGGAGATAATAAGCTTCATGCATATTCAGATGCTGATTGGGTAGGTGACAATGATAAAAGAAAATCCACATCAGGAGCTCTCATTATGCATGTAAAAAATCCAATATAGTGGCAAGTAAAGAAAAAAATCATCCATTAACTTATCCATGTATAAAGTAGAATTTATTGCCATGGCCACATGCCTCCAACACATACTTTGGCTAAATAAACTTCTCTCGCATTTGGGATTCAAAGTTGATCTTCCTAAAAATTTGCATTATGGAAATATAACAACAATTTAACTATTCCAAGGCTATGTGCATTACAAAAAGTCCAAAAACATTAACATAAGATACTATTTCATCAAATTAGAAATAAAATAAGGAATCATCAAATCCATTCACATTAGTTTAAAAGAGCAACTTGTTGAAATTATCTTGATGAAAACCTAGAAATGGATCCCCAAAATCATTAGGCTTTTTATTTTTATTATTTTGGAGTTTCTCCTCTACTTCTCTGCTTTTGTACCTTAAATTTGATTTTTTATTTTTAATATATTTATTTTTTGGGATTTGACACCCTAAAGAAAAAGATTAATGGTTCTGGGGATTAGGTTGGGGGTAGGTGTGTGAAATCAAAAAAATATGAATAATAATAATGATAATAAAATTTACAGTACATTAGGTCATCAAAGAGAGAGGGTAAAGAAAAGGATTTATGGGTTTGGGAATGCCTTTTTAGGCTTCATCCTTATAACTAATGTTGAAAACCCTCCCCTCTAGGATAGGAAAAGAATTAGGCCTTGCCCTTATTTAGAAGGAAACAATGCATAAATATGAAATTATGATAAACATATGTGTTGAAAATGAAACATCTAACTAGAAAGAGATAATATATACTAAAAATATAAATCTTGATAATTATATATAATCAACATGATGATAAGTTCTAATCATTACATAATCCATAAATTCAAAAACTAGGAAAAGTGAAAGTAATGTTTAAAATAATGTTGAAATACCAAATACATAAATAGCCATAGCTTGAAAATAGAAACATAACATCATCATCATACTATAAACAACTCAACAAAAGATCCAAGATCCCCAACATCCTACCTGATCAACCTATAAATAAAATGGATTATCATTATAAAGTTTAGTGAGAGATCTTAACACCATTTTCAACTAGTGAATGAGTAGATCTTATGGGAATTAGGAAGATCATGGCTGACTTGCAAAAAGTATCAACTCAAAAAATCTAAAGAATGATATAAACATATAGCCAAATATCCATCAAAAAATAATACAACCAACATCATACAATCATATCAGTCCAAACCAAACATTACTAACTTAAATGAATATTTATAAACTTGCAAATAATGAGACTAGCACATACTGCACATAGAGTTAAATGTGTATCAAAGTTACCATGTGTATTTTTTTTGAATTTCAAAACAAATATATATATACAAACCAAATATTAAACTACCATGCACTTGAATATATTATTAGTCTCAAATATAATGTAAAGCATCTCCAAAACTCCTTTTCAACATTTCCAAACATACGAGTGTTAGAGACGTCTAAAAAAATTCACCTATAATGTTCTATAGAGATTAAACAAAATGTAAAAATGATCCATGGAATTACTATCTTGTGTAAGATGGAGGCCTAGAATTAAAGTCCCACTAATGTTTACTAGTAAAGGTCAATAAGCAAATATCTCCAAGGAGCCCATCTTGACTAGCCACACAAACTCTATGCTAGCTCCAACAACTAAACAACCAATAAACATTCAAACATGGTAAACCAAATGTTAATGGTGGAGGGATCCAAAAAATAATTTGATATTAATAGAAAGTGAAGAGATCTAGTAATCAAACATGTCTCAAAATAAGAAAAAGATCCAACAATTGACCCAAAGCCAAACTCAACATGCTAACGAACCCAATTTTACAAATCAAGCATAATGAAGTTAAAAGGGAACTAAACCAAGAACCAACATTAAAAGAGGTAGTAACATACTAATAACAAGGCACCATGCCTAAAAAATAATCACAAATAACTAAAATTTTATTTTAACATAGGGTATCAAGACTCTATAAATTCCAAAATTCAGTTTAGAATTTTATCATAGTTTAAACACATAATAGTTAGTAAAATTATTATAACTCTATCATTACTTTGAATTTATTAAAAATTTTATATTAGTAAAAAATATAATATCCATACCTATTATTTATTAAATATTTAAAAAGATATCTATCAAAAATATAGATATATTAAGCCATGAATCTAGCCCTACAGAATCAAGCCAAAATAGGAACAAAAAAAATAGCTAATAGTAAAGGGCCTGTAACTTTATGATGACATGCCCTTTTTGGGTGATTTCAAAATGATTTCCAAGCCAATATTTTTTTAATAAAAAATAATTTTTTTATCAAAATCTATTATAGTCTAGGATATATGAGTTTTTCATTCTATGCTACAGAAATTAATGTAATTTCAAAGTGTGTAGAGACATAAATTTATAACTTGGTCAAAACACAATTTTTTAAATTGATTCTTGTTGGATCTGAAAGTAATACATATAAACACATGATTGTAAGATTTCAGAGTTTTATTCTTTATTATTCCATAGATACAATCTCCTTAAACCAAGCTATAAAAATTTCTATGATTTTAGATAGGTTTGAAAGTTTGGACGATAATGCAAAATGTACTATAAGTTCTAAGATGATTATTTTCTTTTAAATTGTATAAAATTGTATGAGGATTTTACAAATATATATCTCAAATAATAACTCAAATATATGTAAAAGATAAAATCATCTCACTAAGAGACGTCTATTTTACCAATGCAATTCTCTATAGCTTGAAATCCTAGATTTAGGAAAAGAAATCATAGACTAAAAAATATGAAAACAAAAGATCAATAAATTCCATTTATTCATATAATAATTATATAAAATTCATAAACTAATTAAAGTCATAAAACCTTCCTTCTCACATAATAAAAAAATACTAAGTCTCCCATAAAAAAACAAAAAATATAAAAAAATTACTTTGTAAAACCTATTTCAGAAAATTATTGGTAAATATTTTAAGAAAACCATGCCCAAATTTTACAAAAAATATAAATGAAATTAATCATAAATTATGTATACAAAAATATACTAAATCAACATATCGAGATGATCAAAATAATACATGACTACCCATATACTGCATAATAATAATATAGATAAATGATATGAAACCTATCCTACAAATGTACACAAACCTATTGATGAGACACCATTGTCAGGCCCCAACATTGGATACACAACGTCAAAGCCAATAAGCGATGTCAGATACACGACATCGCCTCATCTGGGTTTGCCTATCAATATAACACTTGGCACTCAGATGGGGAGTAGTTAGTAGCATGTAGGAGATACTTTTAGCTTTTAATTTATCCTCTTTAAAGTTTGTTATTCCAAGTACATGCCAGCAGTGTGATATTTGTAATCATATGACACCTTTGTTTGAGTGTGATGTACTTGGACACGTTTCATGACTGGCAATAAAGATCAAGATTACTCCCATCATTACAACATCCACTTAGATTATTGTTTCTTTTAATTGTTAATTATTTACTGCTTCCTTTAGTTAAATATTTCTATTTACTATTCCTATTATTAAGTGCAATGTGTATGCCTTAATCAAAAATGCTTAAGTGTAGATACTTGGTAATCCAAAAGTGTATTATTTGGCACAACTAGTGATGTAGACTTGGCAATCCTAGAAGTAGTCTCACAAAGTCCAAGACGTGTATGGATGATTAAGTGTGAATACTAATCACATGTAGGCTAGTTAGATTTTTACTTTCTATTGTTCATTAGTTTAAATTAATTTCTCTCTTTACCTTTCTTAGGAGTAGCATAGAATTAGGAATAACATCATATGCCTCACTTTGGACTATATGATACATGACACAACTACCATTAGTCCAAGTGGGAAGATAGCGAACTATGATCAAAGCATAGCAATCTAGACCACAACTAGTCCCATCGATGGAATTCAATTGGATCGTGCGTGAACGCTTGTGATTCATATGGTGGGGTGTAAGGGTACCTTGTCGCTCATCATTGGCACCATTGCCAGGGATGGTGGTAGCTATCTAAATTAGCTATATCATACATGATTTTTGTAAAGGTATTAATAAGATATCTTTCAGAAAATATTAAATGACACACATCACAAACCAACAACAATGTCTCTCCCACATGAAAGTGACAATGCATAGTATAGTGAACGCATTCATTGGAGAAATAATGCAATATATGATGAATAATATTGGAGTGATCAACCTTATGCATAGGTTTCTTATGATCATGGCCACCTTGATGACACTCAAAGACTACATTCACCTAAGGCAAATAATCCTAAAGGAGATGACATAGGTCCTAGACTATGGAAGGCCTCAAGGCCTAAAACCTCCTCAAAACCAAGAAATGATAAATCAAGGGACCCTAAGGAACACCATATATGCCATAGCAATTCTTCCAGTTCCTCATTGATGAGTGGCGAGGTACCCCTACACTCAACCATACGAAACGAGCGTAGCATGCATGATCCGGTCGAACTCCGCAGACTAAATGCCTAAACGCCCCATGGAACACTTGGGGTTAATCGTTCATTGTCTTCCCAGACTTACTTGTTGTTGTCACGGTGTATGGTTAAGTAAGTCCGAGGTATATGATTTTTTTGGTATTTTATGGTTTATCTCCTATGCTAACGGTGAAGGGTTGAGAGACTAAAACTAATTCTAACTACAACACTAAGTCCTAGC
>MNCI01029312.1:369640-395584 GCA_015680685.1 Gnetum montanum
GGCACATGGAAAATATTCTATCTCTGGGATGATCAATTTGCTAGAGCTTCACTACTTTATGCCTAGGATGTTAAATGAGGGGAGTGCCACCTCTTATTTATAGATTTGGTGGCGTATGCGATATCGCAGGGGATGCGATATCACGGCCTGTGCAATTCGCGTCTCATCACTCATTTTCCTCTTCCCCCTCAACTTCTAGTTTTGACGTAGATGGACATAGGCATAGAGATGGAGCTCTATTAAAGGGTCAAGCCAAAAACTGGAATCAAACCCACAGGAAAGGTCAAAGATAACATCATCACAATCAAACGAATAGAGATAGACATTTCCCTCATGAGTTTTTTGATAATGATGAACCCCTATTGGCCACTAAGAGCCTAATGCATATCATAGAGGTTGTTAAGATATCTCATAGGCATCACAAAAATAGTTGTTTACCTAACCTTGATTGAACAATATTCATAAATTTGGAGGAGGCTATGATTTGGATCCACAACAACATTTACAAGCCTTTCATGATGCCTATGATTATTACAACATTGAAAGTGGATGGAAAAAGCTTAAGCTCTTTCCTAGGACACTAATTGATAGAGCCACAATGTGGTATCGATTGCTAAGACCAAATTCAATCTGACGATGGTCTATAATGATGGAACTATTTAATGAGAAATACCAAACCTATGCAAGAGTGTCCAATTTGAGGAGACAGATCCAAGAGTGGAAATAAGAACAACATGCACCCTTGGACATGGCCTTAGATAGATATTATGTCCTACTGAATAGATGCCTAGGTAATGGTTTCTCCAAGGAAAGGAAACTATTCCACATGATAGATGGACTTCATACTAAAACACAGGAGACCCTTGGGATGTATGCCCAAGGGAAATTATATGAGCTCCAAACCCATCAAATTAAAGAGCTAATTGAATGTGTGGCAAAAGAACAAGAAGAAATATGCAAATGGAAGAATGTTAAGAAATATCAATGGGAATCAACTCTTCAATAGAGGAAAATCCAGATCTATGGTCAAGGAAATGAAACTACTCTTGATAAGGTGATTCCACAAAAAACCTTGCCGATAAAGGAGTTTATTGATGATCTAGAAGAAAAGTTTAATAGGATGTTAAAATGGATAAGTGAATATGTTAAAACTCTTATTGAGATGGTCACAGAGAAGATTTTGCAATACAAGCTACGCGATCATAATAAATAGAGGACACAAAACCAAGAAACACCTAGGAACACTTTTTGGCAAACACGAAAAGTGGCTGACGATGAAGATGATGGATGTGACCTATGAATATACAACCATTTGAAGGGCCAATGCCCCCATATTGTTACATCTCCAGGAGTATTGGATAGGTGCCTTAAATATGAAGTTTGTGCAAAAGCACATGCTTGGAAGACTTCCTCTCCCACAAGGTAATTATAGATAGTTCCATAACTGCGCGTACCATCCTAGGGGGACTTATTATTGGCCTTAACATGGTCATAAATCATAGTAGAAACAACCATAGTCATGGGGTAGGCCACCACCAAAGTAGCCATATCTGCCAAAACTGCATAGATATTACGTTCAACATTCTATTTCTCCAATTAGTTCTACATCCTCTACTTCTAATCACCATTACCACTCTCCCAAGTACCATCAATACATGACATCCCCTAAAGTTTCATCACCTTATGCCTCTTATCATCCAACCTACCCTCAATATTCTCATAATTCACCTCCTTATATGCCATCACCACTAACTCAGGAAGGCTCAACACCATAATAGCAACAAATGAGTACCACTTGTGTTGCAAAAATGCATAAACATATTGATACCAATGGGTCCTAATTGCAATGTAGGAAACATCCCTTTTGGAGGAAATGCCATAAGCCAAAGTAGACCATGGATGAACCCATCATATCAATTGAGCTAGCACAAGGCCAATCTAGTGCACCACCTTATTTGTCTCAACCAATGTCCTTTGACCATACACAAGGGCCACCATCCATCCATACTCCAACCCCAGATCCAACTAGTGAATCTACAAACACGAGAAGAGAAATACATCCATGCATATCATGTCATGCTCAAGGGTTTAATTTTGGGCCAGACATCTATAATGTTAACACACTTCATACCTTGGCCTATCATCCCTATAACAATCAAGTGTGTAACCAACAATTTTTCTACCTAGCCACCACACCACCGATAGAAACCAAATGGTTGGAGCATGAGTAGTTCCCAACATTTTATATATGTATGAATCCTATTTATCCACTTATTAATCCTTTTCACAACCAAATGTTTAATCTTGAGGGTTACCCCCCATTCTAATGTTTAGGATTCTTAAGTGTTTTTCATCTTTTTGTTTTACAATTATTTTTCATTCTCATATTTCTTGATCCAATTTTTCCTATTTCTCCAAATTTTTCTAGTTGTTTTTATTTTCTTTTGTAATCTTTCTTGTGAATAAGGTCATGTTGCCCATTGAAGTAAGGTTTTCTCTATGTTTTCGAGTCATAAGGGACTGATTATTTAGACATTGAGACCACGTCATCCATTTGCTCATTCCATTAATAAGAGGTTCTTTCCTTGGTCATAATGGTAATCTTTTGCATCATCCAAACTAAAAATAACCTCATAATCATTGCTTCTAGATAGAAGACTACAAAACCAAGGTAGGAATGTAAAGGATGTGACATGAAGGAGATTTGTGGATTCTCTTTGGCCACTTCTGTATGTTCTATCATGTTGCTAAGGTTGTAACCATATCCTTGTAGATCTAATGAAAAATGGAAGTAAGAGTAACTTAAAACAACACTAAATAATGTTCTACGGGTCCCACTAGAAAGACATGTACCCATGCCTAAAGGTTGGTGGCTTCTCAAAATCATAAAAAAAATGAACAAGGAAAAAAATATATAACAAGTGTGCCATAATTAGCTCCACCTTTGGACAAAATGCCAAGTGATGTTATTCCTTGCAACTTTGATATTCTTATGGTTGTTAGTCAATGTTATGAAATAATGCGATGTCACTATAATGTGGTGTGGACTTGGTTTGAATCTTGGACGTAGGACATATGGTTATTTAATGACTAATAACACTCAAGGTTTCATTATGACCATGGTACGACCTCATGTCCCAATTTTTGCAACCCTTTCTATTGTCTATCTCACCTTGTTATCTGGATCATCATAACTTATGGTTTTGTATAACATAGAGTTCTTATCTCAATTCAATGGTTTTAACATGTGTGTTTTGTTTCACAGGTCTACGTTGCATTCAACCCCTTTAGTGGCTACGAACATTATAGGCGTGGTTACACAAGGGCATCATAGACTAAGAGCCTGCTTTGGGGAGGATCCACTTGTGTAATTTTTGTGACTTGTACTTGTTTAACAAACCCACATCATTTTTCACCTTACAAGCACTCAAATTATTACATCTTATTGTTTCCCTTATTATGAAATTGATCTGTCCCACAACTTTGATTTCAATACCTTTTACTTGCTCATTTTAATGTTTTTCATGTCAACGACTTCATATTATCCTACTTTTGGTGTCTCAAAATAGATTTCCACTTACCCTAGGATGATAAAATTAACTTCAAATTGTACAACCAATCCTAGAGCTTTAGTTTGCATGTTTAATTACCCCATAGAATGAAAATTTTTGGACCTTGGCATCGTGTACCCAACATCGAGTCTCTAGAAAAAGTATAAACATATGATCCCCCATGAAACTTGAACTTCATTTTTCTCATTTGCTACTAGGGAGTTGTTGAAATTTTTTCTTGCAACTTAGAGCTTTGCACATCTCTCTTCAACTTGCGATATGTAGCTCTACTTTGCTATGATTTACATGCCATTTGAACCCATCTAAACCTAGAGTGTTCAACTTAGTTGTGGGGGTGTGTGTGTGTGTGGGGAGAAGGGAGGGGGGATGCTTGTGTGCAAAACTTGTGTTGATTTGCTGAAATTTGCTATCACTCGAAAGGTATCATAAGGGTAAGAATGTTGAAAACCTTAGGAATTATAATGAAAAATCTTTCACTATAATGCAAAAAATCCAATTTTTCCAACCCACAAGTGCATAACCATTATTATGAATCACATATAATGAAAAAGGAACTAGTTGTGAAGGGTTGTAAAAGAAGAGACATTTTTGGGGGGTTTTTCTTGAAAATTTTCCTAACCTTGCAATCATATGAATTATGAACTTAATGAACTAAGGTTATGAGTAAGGTATAAATCAATTGATGATAACAAACATAACCTTGATAACACTTGGTTTTTGCTTGATTGTAGATGGCCCCAAAAAGAGGTGCTTAGGGTGAACCCTTATAGAGAGCCATCAAGAGCCCATGTGGTGGCCATGGTTAGTAAGAAAAATAGGTAGAACATGCTGAGCAGGAGGCCCAATCCTTCAGTATTTGCCCAGAGGCCCTTGCTACTAGGCAATCGGCTCAAGGAAAGGTGGTACAACTATCAGCCCCTGATTAAGGACAACATCTCACATTGCCCCTTGATTGCCGTACTGCCACCTTGGAAAAGTCCACATTGGCCTTGGTCATTTTGGAAATGAACTTTGGCCCATTTATGGAGTTTTCTCTTGAGGTGGTTTGGACATAGCTCAAGGCATCCCCATTTTGTCATATCTTGTCCAATAGTGGTGAATGGTACTTAGGTGAAGTCTATCAATTTTGGCATAATAAGGATGAAGGAACCACTGTTAACACTTGCAGGGTGATCATATTGTATCCAGTCAAGGACATTATTGCAACTCTCAACCTGCCTAATGAAGGGGCTAAGGTTGCTCACCTGTCAACCAGATTTGATCCTAAAGTAAAGAAATTATGGTTGAGATAGGCATACAACAAGGAGGACAAGACATACAATGAAATGACTCTAGAGGAGAAAACCTACTTCAAGATCAAGACATATCATCTATTTTCCACAAAAGGGTTCAATCAAATTTCCACTTATATAGCTAGGGGAAGTGCCATTTTAATGGGTAAATTTGCAGCCAAGCTTCCCTAGTACTACTTCATTGAAATCCAAAGGTGGTTTAAAGAAATGAAGTCAGGAAGATTAATACTTTCATTTCCCTACTTAATCAGAAAGCTATGAAAGTGTGATGGAATCCTAGGATACACCAATGATATCCCTAGGAAGGCTTAGCATGCCTCCTTCGTAGAACTCCTAAAAACTACAACACTAAGAAAGGATCTTGGTAAGGAACAAGAAGTAGAGAAGGAGGCAGAGCCAAAAATAGAGACGCAACGCAAGCTTGAATAGCACCCACAAGCACAAGCTTCACCACCACTGCTACAAGTTTATAGGCCTTTGATGAGCCATCTACAGAGAATCATTGAAATAGTTATTTGGGAAAGTAGGGACGAGTCTAATCTCTTTCGAGTCATGGATGACGTCGTACGGCCCATCGTGCTAGTTGACTTAAGGTGGGGGGAGATCTCAATATAATCAAGAGGAGAAGGATTCCAATGGTCATACCAGATCTCTAGGAATGTTGCATCCTTTCAAGTCACATTAGAAACTAGAGAGGGTGTCATGGTCATGGTGCTACAACATGAGGATGCAGCAGGTGTAGTAGAGGTGATCACTGATCACATCAAAGAGTACTTGTTGTGCCCTCAATAGATCTAGCTAGAACCAAAGATGCACAAATGTTTGCCAAGAATTTGATGACTCCTGCAATGCATGAAGATGTGCTTGATTGATTATTGTAGACCAGCTAGGTAATGACCACTTTGTATGACATCCCCAATAATGTTGCTGCAACCCAATCAGACCTCATCACCATGAAAGGGAAGTTGGTCATAGTAGAAGTTAGAGTAGAACATGTGGAAGCCAAGATATGGAGATTACAAGAAGAGTTGGTTTCCTTGTGAGTTAAAGTGATGGGATCCTGCTCATTTTGTTGTGCCAAGCCAACTAGAGCAATTCAGGATAGAGGAGCTCACTAAGCTAGCAAAGGACAGAGAAGTTGTTAGGCAAGAGAAGGAGATAGTAGTTTGGAATGCCTCTGCTACAGATGTGCAATCTCATGTGCATAAAAAGGTACTGACTATTGTCCAAGAGGAAAATAAGCAACTAACTATAGTAAATTCTAGGTTGACCATTGTGAAAAAATAGAAGAACATCTTAGAAGAAAGCATCCATTAGTTATGAGAACAATTGGTGAGGGTTAACCAAGATATGAATAGATTGGCTTAGGAGAATAGAATCCTCTCCATGAAGGAGGTCCATGTGATTCACCAAAAGTTAGCAATAAAAAGTAGCATGTGGCAAAACAAGGCCAAAAAGCATGAAAAATTGAAAGAGCACTTCCATGACCAAGTTGGCATGTATATGAAATTTCATGATACCTTTGTTTGTACTTCGATGAGCGATTGAGATTACTCCCATCATTGTAGCATTTACTTAGATTATTATTTCTTTTAATTATTAATTATTTACTACTTTAGTTAAATATTTCCATTTATTACTATTTACTATTCTTGTTATTAAGTGGAATGCGTATGCCTTAGTCACGAACATTTAAGTGTATATACTTGGTAATCCAGAAGTATATCGTTTGGCACAACCAATGATGTACACTTGGCAATCCCAGAAGTATTCTTAGAAAGTCCAAGATGTGTATGAATGATTAAGTGTAGATACTCATCGCACATAGGCTAGTTAGATTTTTACTTTCTATTATCCATTAGTTTAAATTAATTTATCTCTTTACTGTTCTCAGGAGTAGCATAGAATTAGGACCAACATCATATGCCTCACTTTGGACTAAACCATACATGACATAGCTACCACTAGTTCAAGTGGGAAGATAGCAAACTATGATCAAAGCATAGTGATCTAGATGCCACAACTAGTCCCATCCATGGAATTTGATCGGATCATGTGTGAACCCTTGTGATTCATATGGTTGGGCGTAGGGGTACCTCATCGCTCATCACCCATAAACAAAAAAAGAAAAAAAAATTAGAAAAGGAGATAAGATTATTCACCTCCAATTTTCATGACAAAGTCCATAAAAGAGAATAAGAATATATCAAGAATCAAATGAAAGCATAAATGACTCATAATCTACCAACGCCTCCAAAAGTTTAAATCTCCTATAGCACCTCTTCCAAATCATCAAAGTGTGTGGAATGAACGAGTCATGGAAATTTTAATGAAGATTAATAAAAACCATGAAATGAGAGAAAACAACAAATTACCAAAATAAACATTAAACTCAAATAATATTTTTAATCATGTTTCCACCTCATACTTAACTTCCTTTCGTCTCACCTAACACCCACACATACTAAAATAATAAATAAAGAAAATGTCATAAACCCACTATTTTAGAACTATCCTCCTAGTATTATAATAATAAAATTAAAACTAATTTAATTAACTATGATACAAGTTTTTGTTGCATCACATAACAATAAGGTCATAAAATAAAATCTAACAAAAAAAAAAAAAAAAAACAAACCATAGATCACATGTCATGACATGCTCCCAACCAATTCACATGAAATCTTGCCACACAACAATAAGGGTAATGCACATCTGTGGATGATAATAAATATACAAATATAAAGATACATATACTAAAAGATATATAATATCATTAATAAATCCATATATCTCAAAGATCATTAACATGAAACATCAAATGCAAAATCATAAAATATACCAAACTAATAATATGCTTAACATACACTTGAGCACAACCATCACAAGCTTAATAAGGATCATTAATACCAAGGAACCCAAATATATAGGTTGTCACATACTTTCTATTTAAGAATATTTCTTCCAAAAAATCTCTAGATGGGAAGAATGTAAATTAGATTCAAGCTCCTAAGTAGCCTCTTGAGAATCATGAAAGGTTCACAAGACCTTTACCATGGGTACAATCCTACTATGCAATTGACACTTCATCCAATTTTGTAGATAGAATCTTTTTTTTTTAAGATTCTAAAAAATAGTAAGATTAGACTCAAAAGAAAAAAATATTCCTAAAATTTTGAAAATAGAATATTTTTTTAAAGATTTTATAAGGCTTAAGAGTAACCCATTCATCAATATTACCATTACAATAAATAAAAAATCTTTACCAATTGATATGATAACTAGATAACATGCAATAATCCTTCACTCTAGCTAAAAGAGTATTGATATGTTGATAATAATTATTAATCATAAAAAAGAGCCATTTAAAACCTTCTCTCTAGCTTTTGGGATGCCTTTTTAGGTTTTCATCGGGACAACCAATTTTGAAAAAGCTTCTCTCTAGAATAGGAAAAGGATCAAGCCTTGCCCTTATTTAGAAGCACCCTCATAGTTTTTCACTTCTTACTAAATGATTTCTTGCAAAGAAAAGGAGACATCTCTCTCTAAAGATACAAGAATACATCAATCAAAAATAATGAAAAAATAACAATAAAAGTTAAATGTTTTCCATCTTTGAGCTTCCAAAATAAAAATAAATTAATACTATAGAAATGAAATTAATTGTTCAACTTTCATTAAGAGATTTTTTACTTGAAGTTGTAGCTGAAAAACATCATCTTTGAGAATTTGTTATTTAACCCATGAAGAGAGGTCATAGTTATGCTCTTGGTGTTAGAAAATAACTACATAAAAAAGCTTCCAAATAGAATAGATAATAAGTAATTAAAGAAATTTCTAAATGCAAAGAAAGAAAGTAGATAAAGTAGGCTAATCACCAAAAATGAATTCAATAATGCACTTGGAATTGGTATTTCTTTGTAAATTTAATTTGAAGATAAATAAAAAATTGCATTAGAAAATTTGAAATAACATTTTGGATGAAATAAAAGGTAGAAAAATACATCCCAAAGGTCACATGGTGTTGAAGTGATAAAGTGCAGCATGCTATTCAAAACAAGAAAAGATGTTTTAAGGAATGACAACAAAGTAGATAGGAAAAAAATGTACAAAATAGTAAAAAAGAAGGCAACAATAGTAATAGCCAAAGCTAAACATAAGGGCTTTGATAACTTCTATGAGAAATTAAAAATAAACGAAGAAGGAAAAAATATTTATTAATTCAAAAAAATTTAAAATTTAAAATATAAAAATATTGATGATATCAAATGCATGAAGGAGGAAGATGAAAGAATTTCAATAAAATATAATGACATTTTGGATAGGTGAAAAAATTATTTTTTAGAAATATTAAATGAAGGAATTCCAAGAGAAGAAATCCAAGAAGACATGAATCAAATTTTACTTCGGTTGATAAATTTTCCTTCTATGAGGTAAAGATAATCTTATCAAAGATGAAAAATGGAATAGTCTTTGGACCAAATAATTCTCTTGTAGTAGCTTGGAAAGCACTAGGAGATATAAGAGCTTCTTAGCCAATAATTAAGGAAAAACATTATTGTCTCCATTTACAAAAATAAAGAAGATGCGAAAAATTATGAAAACTATAGATGGATCAAGCTAATAAGACATACTATGAAGGTTAAAAGAGAGTTATAGAGCACCATCTAAGACTTAAATTAATAATGTCAAAATACTAGTTTGGATTTGTGCTAAGGATATATACTAAAGAAGTTATTTTCTTGATATAAAAATTGATGGAGAAATCCAAAAAATATAGAGAAAATCTATATATGAACTTCATTGACTTAAGACTAGCATATGATAGAGATATTATTTGGTGGGTCTTTTTGAAGAAAAACATGTTTAATAAATATATTAAAGTAATTTTACGAATGTATAAAGGATCTACCGCTAAAATTAGAATAACTTATGGAAAAAAATTTATTTTTTAGTCATAGTAAGTCTACATCAAGGATTTGTTCTTAGCGCATACTTATTTTCCATTATTATGAATGAATTAATAAAGTAAATACAAGATGAAATACCTTGGTGCATCCTATTTGTAGATGATATTGTGTTGGTGGATACAACTTTAGAAAATATTACTTATAAAATGGAGAAGTGAAGACATTGATGAGTTTTGATTTTGATAGGCTACATTGACACAGTAATGTTGATGCATGCTCTACTTCATTGATGCATGCTTAGTTGCATTGATGTAGGTGTAATAAATGCTTATCTAAATTCACACATCCACTACATTTATGCCATTGTTTGGTTAGTAGCATAGTGAAACTTTATCAATTTGTTCCTTTGAATGTTAGCATTTGTTACTGAGTGCCTATAGTGTGAATCAAGTAAATTGTACAAAGTCTTATTTAAATGATCATACCTAAACACATCTTCATGGTCAAAATAAGACCAAGATCTATTTCCTTTATTTTGGTACTTGGCTAATATTTGTAAATTTTTTAATTATAATTTACTTTCAATTATTTTTAACTTGCATACACTTAATTATTTTATTGATAAGTGTCAAAGTGTTGCATCAATGGGCCCTCATTGATGGGGCCCCGTTTGCATGGTGTTGTGCCATCAACGTAGCATTTGCTATGTCTATGAGGCCCTATCGATGCAGCTTAGCAATAAAAACTATAAATACATGCTCACAACCATGTTTATGAAGAGTGAAGTTAGAATAGTAGCAAAACTCCAGTAGTTTTTCTATTTGAGAGTAAGAATATTTCTCTGAGTACTCGTAGCAAGAGTTAGAAAGTGTACTGATCTTTATTTGAGCATTGTTGTACTTGAACCACACTAGTGTGAATGGCAATAAAGATGAGCCTTTTGAACAAACCTTGTAGCACCTAGAATAGATTATGATTTATTTATGCATTTATTTTTTTCATCAACTATGTAATTAGTTAAGCTAAATTAAGCTAAATTAGACTTCAAGCAATTAATTAATTAATTAAGCTAAATAGATTAAACATATAAGTATGACCACTTCAAGCATAAACACAAATTTTCTTGGTAATCCCAGCAGCATTATTGCTTGGTTTGTGTAGTAGCATAGTGTTTCGTAACCCAGTAGTGGATATGTGGTGGATTCAAGACATGTATGAAAAGTGAAACTGGATGCTTATGTTAGGACTAGTTTGAGATTAGTTAAGTAGTTAAATTAAATAAGTTATTAAATTACTTCATCTCTCTACTTTAAGCACCAAGGAACATAAAATATAAAGTAATAAAAATCATATGCTTTGATAACACTTAATCATACCATGTGCATAACAAGTGTAATTGAGAAGATAACGAATGACTATTAGGGCAAGGTTCACTTCCTAGAAGACTAGTGTACTGAAATACATAGAGTTCATAGAATTCAATCAGATCACCCGTGAATGCTTCATGATTCATATGGTTGGGCATAGGGGTACCCTTCACTGCTCATCATTGGCATCATTGTCAAGGACTCTTTCTGTTGAAATGTGCACTTTTTAGGTTTAGTGAACATTATTAATATCATTGGATAAACCCTAAGGTCAAAATCATTCTCAAATAGTATAATTACAAAAGAACATTGATTATTTTATTTGTTATAAAATGTCTTCTTATCGTAGGCATGACGATGTCAAACCCCTGATCCCATAAGAATGCAAAGTGGTATATACTTATATAGATGAGTATGTGCCTGACTTCATGTTCATTGTACATTAGGATGAGCAACTACAATGGCATGACATGGAAGGAAACATTGTAATGCCTCTTGATCAATCTATGACCATAATGCTACTTCAAACTCTTAAGAAGTTAGGTATCTAAGATCTGCAAGAGTTGTACATTGTGCATGATTATGACTACTGGGACTACCATCCTAGTGAAACATAATGCTAGAGAGATCAAAACTAGGAGAAGAATCATGAATTTGCAAAGGGGATATGGTTCACCAATCCCCTATTTTTGCTAAACCAAGATGACAATGAGGATCCTCCCTCAGAGGGCTCTCAACATGAAAATTATCCACCCCTTATTACTGATGATGGAGGTGTGGCTTTGAATCTATAGTTTACTATTAATAAACCAGGATTAGGCAAAGATGGTAGTCAAGGAAGGGGATCGAACAAGTGTCAAGAGGATAAAAAATTGACAAACATGGCCATGAAAATCAAACGGAAATTGGTAGACATCATGTTGGTGGTAGTCCTCCTCCCTGTTCATCCTCTTCATCTACATATTTTTCTTCTTCCTCTTTTGGTCTTGCTAGATGCTACAAAAGATATAACCATGATGGAGGTGAACAAAAGGAAAAAAATAATGATCATTGAGCCCATAATGAATGAAGGGTTAACAGAGGAAATCATTGATGACAATACAATAATAATGATGATGAGCCTTTGCCAGCAACTCAAAGCATGCTAAGTATTGTAGAGGCTGTAAAAATTCCAACTAGGCAAGTGAAAGACAATTGGATTAGGTGACTTGATATGAACAATATATCCATATTTGAATGGGGATATAAATCTGATCCACAAACGCATATACAAGCTTTTCATGATGCATGTGCCTTACAGAATATTGAAAATGATTAGCAAAAAATCAAGCTATTTCCTAGGACACTCATCAAGGAAACAGAAAGCTAGTACCAATCCTTGGAGTTGAAATCTATCTGCCAATGGAGTACAATGCTCAAGCTATTCAATGATAAGTATCATACATACTCTAGAGTGTCTAATTTGAGAAGGCAAATCCAAGGATGAAAGCAAGGGAACCATGAATCCTTGGATGTTGTCATGGGAAGATACTATTCTCTCATGCACTAATGCCTTGGCCATCGTTATTCTCAGAGGGAACAACTTTACCATATCATTAATGGACTTAGATTAGAAACAAGGATAACTCTTAGGGTTTATGCCTAAGGAAGGCTATCAAAACTCCAAGCCCATCAAATCCAAAGGATAATTGAGTAGATAGTTAAAGAAGAAGGAGAGTTGGAAAAATGAGAAAGTGTAGAGGAATACAATAGGGATCCTTCCATTAGAAAGAGGGAAGTTTGATTTTGTGACAGTGAGGAAGAATCACCTCTTGATGAGATGGTTAATAGAAAAACCTTGCCAATTCAAAAATCTATTTGAAATTTTAGCCAAGGTAGATAAAATGTGGAATTCGTTAGATAAAAAATTCCAAGCTACTTTGAAGATTGTTAACGCATCCAAAGAGCAGAAAAATGATTGTAACCACAAGAGATGAAAAGAAATTGAATGTGCCTACCAATGGGGTAAGGGCAAGGTTAATGTAGTAGATAAGGTTGTAAAAATTGATTTAGATGATGGTGGTGGATGTGACATCTACCAATATAAAAATCCCAAGGGATGTTATCTTATCATGTCATACTTACAAGAGTCTGGGATGTATGCTTTAAATCCATGACTAGTAAGAAGACAAGCATCTAGAAGGTTGTTTTATCCTCAAGGAAATCCTAGGTAGTTCCACAAACAACAACAATATTATCCAAGTGGAGCACCACCACAACCATACAAGCAATACCAATAGTGGCACCAACCACAATCATGGGGGATGCCACTACCAAGGTAGAATTACCCTTATAAGCAACTAGATCCATATGGGTACTATGTTCAGCAACCATTATCTTCACGTGACTCTTCAAGTCATGCTTCTTCCTTCCAACATCACTACTACCCTCTTGATCACTATAGAGATCATTCTCCAAATTCCAAGAGGGATTCCACATTTCATCCTTATCCTCCTCCTATTTCTGCACCTGTCCCTCCACCCTCAATCTAACTATCACTTGCTCCATCTATGTAGGATGAACTTCCAACCCAACCATAGTAACATAATGTTACCAAGGCCATCAATCTACAATTGGTTCATCAATCAAGGGGTTAGAAACCTTATGCTTTCAAAAGACCATTCATATGATTCAATAGTCCTATCATAGACTTAGACAGCTGGCCACCCTACTCCTACCTCATCCTCTACAAGTCATTTCATTAGGTCCCTCTCAAATCCAATGCAGCCCAAAATCCATATTGTCATGCTTACTCATGCTGTAGTTGATTGGATCTAGGCTAGCAACCTTCCTAGGAAATTAGTTGATCTTTGAAGTCCTTTTATTTATCTACAAATTACTGGGAATGAACCATGGAAGGCTCTTTTTAATTTAGGTTCTGGTGTAACTTTGATTTCTTATGAGATGTATACTACTTAGAACTTACCACCTCTCAAGAAGGGTAATATTAGATTGGAATTGGCAGACTAGTCCATTACTATTCTATTGGGACTAGTTGAAGACATTGTAACCACTATCTATGGGTGGTCTTATCCTACTAACTTCTTAGTAATCAAGGTGAAGAACTACAAGGGGGACTTTCCAATCATTATGGGAAGGACATGGTTAAGTACTATAGATGCACAAATGGGCATTAAAGACCTTTCCTTGGAAATATCAAAGAAAAATGCATTTGGAAAGATCAAGAAGAGCCCAATTCAATGCATCATGTATAGTGATACAAGGTGTAATTGTATGTAGAAACTTAGGATAGTAAAATGACCGTCTCTTTCTACTTGCAAGTAGTGTGCACAAGAAGCAGATATTCAAAGGTATCTATACATCGTAGCAACAAAACAAGAGGGCACCTAGTGGCTGACCACTAATTTTGATAGTAGCACAATGTGCATGGAACCTTCTAAGAGCCTAACATGTGCCTATGTTGCAAGCATGGATGAACTAGAGCAAGTTCATCACCAACTCTTTGATGATAAAAACATTGATAGCAATTAGGGAGAGTTGGAGATCCTTGAGAATTTGAAATAGGAGCCTCTAGAGCTAAAAAATTTACTTGTGGGCCTTGAATATGCATTCTTAAAAAATGGTAAGCTAATTATACTTGATGTCCAACTTGCTCCTAAATAGAAAGAAAAATTTTTGGAAGTGGTTAACAAATGGCCAATAGCCTTTGCTTCATCATATCCTAAACTAATTGGAGTTTATCCAAGGATATGCCAACATCATATCTACACTAACCTAGCCATGAAGCCAAGAAGGTAGCCACAAAGTTGATTAAACCTGAAGTTGAAGTAGATTATCAAAGAGAAAATTGAATAACTCCTCAAGGTGGGGTTCATCTATTCCATCACAAACAGTGAGTGGCAGGTTTGCATTGACTTTAAGCTATTGAATATGATAACATTCAAAGATCATTTTTCATTGTCATTTATGGACCAAGTGTTAGATACCATATATGGGCATTGCTATTATAGCTTCTTTGATGGTTATAGTGGCTATAAATAAATCTAAATTACACCAAAAGATCAAGCCAAAATAACATTAGCAAGTTCCTAGGAGACTTTTTTATATTGAAAGATGCCATTCGGTTTGTGCAATGCCCTTGCAACATTTCAATGCTTGCTCCTTAGTATTTTTCAAAAGTAGATTGGTAGTAGGCTAGAAGTCTTTATGGATGACTTCTCCACTTATGAGGCTACATTTGAGCAAGGCTTGGATTGCCTTAAGTAAATATTGAAAAGATGTGTTGAAATAAACCTTAGGCTCAATTGGTAGAAAATCCACTTAATGGTCTAGGAAGGCATAGTATTGGGGCATAGAATTACTTAGGTAGGGATTGAGGAAGATCTTGAAAAGATAATGGTCATCCAAGGAATCACTCATTAACTAGAAATCATCAAAGATGTTTGGTCATTCCTTGGACACACTAGTTACTACCAGTGATTCATAAATAATTTCTCTAAGATTGCAAAGTCATTAGTTGAGATTACAAAGAAAGATGTTCCATTCATCTACACCAAGGAGTGTGAACATGCATTCCAACTATTAAAGGAAAAACTCGTAGAAACTCTAATTCTACAAGCACCAAACTAGTCTAGATCATTTCATATAATGATAGATGCATCCAATTATTCCTTGGAAGTTATTATTATGTAGTTGGATGATAAGAAATGTCCATATTAAATATATTGTGCAAGCCAAAGCATTGTGGATGCACACTTAAATTACACCACCACAGAGAAAGAACTGATGGTGGTCGTGGATGCTCTATAAAAGTTGAGGTACTATGTGCTTGGATATAAAGTATTTATGCACATTGATCATAGTTCCATTTTCTTTCTCATGAACAAACCAATGGTGAGCCCTCGTGTCATACAATCGCTTATGATCTTGCAAGAATTCGATCTTACAATGGTAGATTGAAAGGGGATTAAGAATGTGGTCATTGACCACCTCTTTTGGTTAAGATCGGATAATAAAAGGAAGGAGAGTTCACTCTTTGATCAATTTTTAGATGAAATCCTCTTTATAGAAGTAATAAATGATGAAGTGTTTGCTAAATTAAAATGGTATAATGGCATGTTTACTCACCTTCTTACTCAAGAGATCCCCCAAGATTTGGACCCTAAAAAGAAATAACAGTTTCTTTAGTGGGAAAAGTACTTCATGGAAATCAATAGACATCTTTACAAAGTGTGCACCAATGGCTTGGTTTGTTGGTGTGTCCCTTATGTGGATCAATTGCACATTCTCTAGGATGCTCATGAAGGCCCTTGTAGATATCACTATGCAAGGAGATGCACGACCATAAAAATACCGATGGTAGGATACTATTGGCCTACAATCTTCAGGGATGCCCGCCAATTTGTTCAATCTTGTAAATGCTATCAAAGAGATGGTGGGATGACTGCTCAAATGGAGGATCCTCAATAGTGGATTCAACCACTAGAGCCCTTTGACATATGGGGCATAAACTTGATGGGTTCTATCACACCCATGTTCAATGAAAAGATGTACATCATCATAGTAGTTGACTACTACATCAAATGTGTAGAAGTAGTAGTTGTCATTGATTGTACATACAAATCAAAATCTTTCATACATCCATCTTCTACATCAAACCATGTGCTTCTTTACATATTTTATTTAATAAACACATTCTCCATCAAAATTTTAAATTCTTGAGCTTTCAAAGACCCTCTTAAATGATTTCATCATATTCTTGGCTTTTCTAGGATCCATGGACTCCAAATTCATTGAAAAATTTCTTATTTTTTTTAACATATTCAAAATTCAAAATTTTTCCAATTGGCTCAATATACAAGGCCCCATTGATGGAGTAGACATGTATATGAGGCCTAGTATATGTGGTCCCATCAACATAGTATAAGAATTCTATATATATGCATGACCCCACTTGGAAATTTTTACATTTTCTCACAAATGCCAAGGGATTTTTTCAAATTTTTAGAGCCTAGAACCTTCTAGAGCCCATAATTTCCTAACCATTTATTAAATCACTTTGATCTTTGACCTTGTAGCTACTAGAGGTAAGCTCTTCATCATGGGGGCCGCAAATGTGCCATTTTTGACAGAAAATTTGTCACCATTTTTTAACTACCACATAGTTTTAACTAAAATGTTAATTATTAAACACCCAATTACAAGAGTTAAACCTTTCCAATGAGCTCTAGTGACATTTATAATAAATAATTAATGAAATAACAATAAAATAATCAATCTATCATAGTCCAACCTTAGCCAAAGTGTAACTGACTAATGAGAGAAGGTATTTAAAAATTTAAAGTTACACATTATATCTATTAATCCATGTGATAGTAGATGGCACCAAAAGGGAAACACATGTAGGAAGCAAGATCATCTCAACCAAGGGAGAAATAACCTATAATGGAAAGGGGTCAAGAATAGGCCCAAGAAGAACCAATTTCAACCCATGCCATAGGTGCTCTTAGGGAAGAAGCTAAGGTGAAATCTATTTGATAGATTCTAGAACCACCAGTAGCAACAGAACACTCCCACTGGGATGATGTACCAGCTCAATAAGAAAATCTCAAGGTGACCTTAATAGAATCTTGTATGAATCAAATCAAATTGAGGGAGGTTCAAAAAATAGTGCTCTAGGACTTAAACATTGGCTCTTTCCTAGCGTAAGCACCAAAAAAGGTGTAGGATCAATTGAAGGCCTTTCCCATGTGGCTAATGATCACTTCCACTAGGAAGTGGTACATGAGAGAGACATTTTTATTCTAGAAAAATAGGTAGTCCAATTCAATAGTCAAAATCAAGGACATCTTGATGTCCTACTCAATGTATGCCATTGCTGAAGTGCTTTGGTTGCTAAAAATAAGGACGAGTCTTGCTAAGATTCCAATGCAGGTAGACCCTAGCATTAAGAAAGAATGGGTGTGATGGTGCTATGGTGTTGATCATAAGGAGTTTACATGCTCACATTGGTAGAAAGAATCCACTACAAGATTGTAGCCTTCCACCTCAATCCCATGGTGAGGCCAAGCAAAATCATCGCCTTTTCTTCTCATGCATGCACTACTCTGAGTGGGAGATTCCTTGTCAAACTTCCATAGTTAATCTATTTGGAGATGGAAAAGTGGTTTAAAGAAAATGAATGTGGAAGGAAGACACTCCCCTTCCCATGCCTTATCAAAAAACTCTATCAAGGGGGAGGAATACTTCATTATACAAACAATGCTATTAGGCATGCTTTGGTCACTAATTAGATGAAGATGATGAAAGATATGATGCCTACAAAGACCATTCAAGAAGAAGAGTAGCAACAAACACCTCCACCTACAACTCTAACAACTATGCCAAACATCACTGCAACAACCCAACATTTGCACAAATACTAAGAATGGCTCTTGAGCGAATAAGAGGAATGAGCAGGCATGAGTGACAAGGATCCATTTATGTAAAGATCAACAATGATTCACCTAAATGAGGTTGCCTGAGTAATAAAATTTATGGGTAGAGGTGGATCTATTTTCTCAGCCCAAAAAATGTAGTTGCTCATGAGGTTGAATCCTAGTGTTAGAGAGGTCATGGTATCTCTCAAAGAATAGCAATTACTCTTAGAAATATCTAAAAATTCCATGACCTTCTTACTGCACTTGGAGGAAGGTGAGGTCAAAATAGTATTGGTGATGTAGCACCAAGGGCAGGAGACAGTAGTAGAGGTGGTTGCAGAATGAATTACCAGAATGCTCAATGCACCATAAGTGGTAAAATAAGTGTAGCATAGCATGAAGAATTGTTGGACCAACTGGTGGAAATTGGGCAACCACTTCTGAATGTATTTGATCTTCTTGATAATATTACTACAAACTAGTAAGAGAAGCTAGAGAAAAGGGGAAAAAACATCTTCTTGGAGAGGCAACTCAAAATAGCCAACGAATTAAATAAATGCTTGGCTACTAAAGTTATCAAATTAAGAGCCCAAATTACTGACCTTGCATTCCTCAACCTGACATTGACAAGAGATGAAGCTATTGAATAGATTCATACTAGACTAAAATGGGTTGAGGGTGTGATGGAAATAGTGGTGTTTTACCAATCATAGGTAGATGCCACATAGCACAAAATTTAGAAGGCCTTGGATTAGACCTACCAGGAGAATGTATAGTTGTTTCCAAAGAACCACTACCTTTGGCATGTTGATGAGCACACATAATAATTAATTGACTTCATCCATAAATAGTAGAAGCAACTAGCTAGGGAAAACATAAAACTGAGGAGATTGGCAATAGAAAATAGAAACCTCTCCATGGACTAGGTTCATGCCCTTCACCAGAAAACTATGATTGAGGTAGCCACCTAGAAATTAGAGGCTCTCAAATTTTAGAGTCAAAGATCATTGTAGAGAATAGGTTAGTCTACAGAAAGAAGTGAATAAAAAACACATCTAGTTGATGAAGGAAAAAGTAAATAAAACCATTCAACAACTCTAGCAAGGAAGAGAATTGTGGTAGCCTATCATTGATGGGATAGATGCCTACAATAAAGTAGAAATTCTCATGAAGGAGTTGCAAATTATGAATATGATGGAATACAAGGAGCTCATCAATCCCTGATATGCAAATCTGGCAATGTTAACTACTAGATGGCCATGATTAGAATTAGAGAAGTAGGTGGCTAGATCATACTTGTTGTATGAGGTTGAGTTCAAGCATTACAAAGACATCAAGCAAAATCTTGTAGTGGAAAACACTAAACTTGAAGTTCTCAAGGGAAAATACAATGATCAAAGATTTGCCACTAAGAACCTATATAGAAGGATGAATGACTACTAGGAGCTGTAGAATGTTATAAGAATGTTTGATGTCAAATGCAAATAGTTTGCTACTTGGTTTGTCAACATAAAGGAATTGTTCTTGATAATGCCCTATCAATGGGATATCCCTATTCCAACCCACATTGGTGATGCTATGTGGACTATGAATGATCCCTAGAGTAAGGAGGAGAAGATGAAGATATCACTAGATGCCTTTTACCTTTCACTAGAGGTTGTAGTTATAGGTGGACAGACATAGTTGCCTTAGCCATTGCATGTGCCCAATGCTAGTGAAGGTCCTTTAGAACCTCAAGAGCCTACATCACTTGGGACTGTCTCATCTTCACCAACGTCATCATGCCATTAGAAGATGTTCTATCTAGTTTTGTGTAGTCATCTCATGGTGTTCAATTTTGTGTTATGAACACCATAATTTTTCATACCTTTCCAATTTTGTAAAATAACTTGAGGATGAGTTTTAATTTAGTTATGGGGGTATGATGAGTGTTAAAGTGTCACGTCAATGGAGCCCTATTTACATGGTGTTGCCCTTACGTCCATGGGGCCCCATCGATGTAGCCCAACAATAATAACTATAAATACAAGCTCATAACCATGTTTATGAGGAGTGATGTTAGAATAGTAGTAGAGCTCTTATAGTTTTTCCATTTGAGAGTTAGAATATTTCTTTAAGTACTTGTTGTAGGAGTTAGAAAGTATACGAATCTTTATTCGAGCATTGTTGTACCTGAACAACACTAGTGTGAATGACAATAAAGATGAGCCTTTTGATCAAACCTTACAACACTTAGAATAGATTAATGATTTATTTATGCATTATTTTTCATCAATTATGCAATTAATTAAGCTAAATTAGAATTTAAGTGATTAATTAATTAGTTAATTTAAATAGATTAAACACATACATACAACAACTTCAAGCATAAACACATTTTCACTTGGTAAACCCAACAATGTTATTGCTTGGTTTGCCAAGTATCATAGTGCTTGATAACCTAATAGTGGATATGTGGGTTCTATACATGTATAGAAAGTGTGACCATATGCTTATGTTAGGACTATTTCAAGGTTAGTTAAGTAGTTAAATTAAATTAGTTATGAAATTACTTCATCTCTCTACTTTAAGCACCCGAGAACATAAAGCATAAACTAATAAAAATGATATGCCTCAACTACATGTAACCATACCATGTGCATCACAAGTGTAATTGAAAAGACAAAAAATGACTATTAGGGCAAGGTTCATTTCCTAGAAGACTAGTATATCAGAAGACATAGAGTCCATAGAATTCAACTAGATCGTGTGTGAACACTTCGTGATTCATATGGTTGGGCGTAGGAGTACCCTTCATCACTCATCATTTATCTTTATTGCATAATTATACTGCATGAGTATGACTCACTCTAAGCATAAATGTGTTAACATTTGGTAATCCTAGTAGTGCACTACTTTATATGCCCAAAATTAGGTACTTAGTAACCTAGTACCATTAACATATCTTTAGGATGTGTATAATGAGTTGGGAATAGATGCTTCATGCACAAGAAAGACTAGATTTAATCTTGCACTTAGATTAGTTAATTTATAATTTTAATATCCATACTAACTTAGTTCTATAGCGACCAATGATCTATTGTCTAGCTATTGAAATATCCATACTAACTTAGTTCTATGGAATTTGATGAGGTTACATGTGAATGCTTATGATTTGTATGGTTGGGTGTGACATTCATTGTTAGCATCTTTGTTGATGTTGATTTAATTAGATATTTGGAATGACAAAATGCCTGATATTCATCACAAAAGATGATACCTTGGTTAAATTTCAAATGGGTGAGCTTGTTGTTAGAATCAATAGTGCTTTAGTTGCCTAAAACATCATCTAGTCAACCAAATGATTTAATAGATTGACCAACCTTGCTTAAGATTGACCATCTCAAAAGCTAACCAATCTTAGTTGGGAGAAAAATACACACATATTATGTTAGTTGAACTTACCTAAGGGAAACCTACCTTATCATGTTCTCATTCCTGAATGATCCCACTACATAAGGAAGATAATATCTCTTCATAACTAATGATGTCATTATTATAATAATATCTAACAAAAGTCAAGTTATGAGTAAGATTTGACAGGGCATGTTGTAATAATGGACATGTCTCTCAAGATGAGCTTTGGGGGTTTGACCTAAGATATTTATATATAGGTATTAGAGGTTGCATTAGCATAGAGTTACAGAGCTAGTAAAAGTTGAGTAACAAGTGTCAAATGAAGCAAGATAGAAAGAGGACTGGCCATCCCTTCTAGATAATGATAGGCCTAACCCTAGTGGTAGTGCTGGATGGCCTCTAAGGGATAGATGTTGAAGGAAGATAAACCTAAGAAACACTCATAGCATGATCTAGATGCATTATTCTACATTAATAAAGCATTATTTTCATTTTTCTTTTGCATTTTATTTAGGAATAATATTGAATATTACACATATTTGACATTCACCACATTATTATCTTATGCATAATGTCAAATATAATGTATATTTGACATTTATCATGACATCTGGAAACAAATGTTACATTTAGTATTAGAGTAAATCAAAATCCAAGGGCCAATAAAAATCAAGATCCAACTACAATATGATGATGAACCATAAAGGCATGATCCAAGAGGAGTTATGGACTACAACTAGATGCACCTTATGTTTGAGACAATCCTTATAAGCTAAAAAATATCATTCTAGTGATTTTCATGGGGAGATGAGTTATGACCAAATATCTACAAGATAATTCCAAATGTGTGTTATGTTTCAAGATAGATCCCACCAACCAACAAGATTCCTTGGTAAGTGAATTTCATAGATATTTTTAGCTAAGAGATCTAATTACATCTAAACTAGGCATATTAATTACAATGAACATTGGTAAGATAAGGAAATACTAATATGCGTAATTCTGAACATCTTTTAGTATTATTAGAATGTTAATTTATTAAGATCATTGTTAAGTTCTTACCAAAAGGTTAGTAACCATGTCCTAAGTTGATCTTATCTTATTTAAAACTTAGTGTCCTAAGCACCTAATCCTATGCAACCCTCACAACTTAACATTACTCACCTTACCTAATACCTATGCATTGGTAAGTTGAAAGGATTTAACCCCTTCATAACATGGTCTCATTACTACTCAGCTAGTAATGATTATTACTAGGAGATACATAGGAAAACCAATACTCAATGGATAATGTTGTGACGTCCTACTTTGCTAACCTTATGCTTAATACCTTGCTAAGGTATAACCATGATATGAGAGAATGGGCCTATAGTTGTGAATTTGTAAAGATATGTGCATTACTTTGTATTAAAGAGTTAGTATATCATTTATAATTGAATCCAAGTCATCTTAAAAGTCCTCAAGTCATCCATAAATCAATGTATTAATGTTAATTTGGAAAAATAGGCTATTTTTATCCTTTCAAATCTTGAATATATAACTTAGTTTTTTGATTCTAAAATAATACTCAATGTGTAGTACTCATTGATATGATTCTAATGGTATAAAGTTTATCTTGATTAGACCTATGGTTTGGGAGATATCATTGTTTAAATTTTTTTTAGTAGATATGATTTATAAAAACAATAAATTATTGAAATAATGAATTAATTAATATTATTAAATTTTAAAAAAGTAAAAAAAGATAAAATTTGGAGGTGAAAATTAAACCCATAACCTCCCACCTATTAAACCCAAGTCTTATGCATTTTTTGCTAACCATTAAAGCTAAATTGCTAGTTGTTAAAAGTTAATATAGTTAATTATATTAACATCATTTAATAAATTAAAAAATATTTTAAAATAATTTAAAATTTATTATTTAATTTTTTCCCTACTATGGTAGGGCAAGGTAGGCTACCATCAATTGTCATGGTTGGCTTGGCAATGGCATGACCCATTGTAAGACATCATCGTAGCTTGTCACTAGCAATGGCTGGTCTTCATGTGGCCAACTACTTTGTCACATGATAGGGCTGTAGCTCACTAACCATGACATAGAAGGTCACAACAACCATAATAGTAGGCTTTTGTGAAAAATCCTTTTGTGGTTACCACTACAACAAGAACCCTTATACATTGCCACCATGCCAAAAACCCTCCTTTCTTACTCTCCTATGGCCTTTATAGCTTACCATGTGGCTATTATATTCCTTGTGGCCTACCATGTGGTCCTCATGGCCTACCACTTATGTCTCATGACCCTCATGACTTCACATGTGGACATCTTATTTTTGTTTTTCTTTAACATCATCTTGCTCCCATGTATTACAATTCCCTACCTTCCTAGTTGTAGATGGTGACCATTAGTCCCTACCTCTGTAGACACTACCAATGTTAGAATTCCATACCTTCCTAGTTACTAATAGTGACTATCGATGCTATCAGTGCCTACGTCCTTGGTATCTGCTAGTGTTTCCATTCCCTGCCTCCTTAGTTATTAATGGTGACCACTAGCATTATTGGTGCCTATTTCCTTGGTGTTTGTCAAAACTACCATTCTCTACCTCATTGATTACTAATGGTATCTACAAGTGCTGTCAATGCCTACCTCCTAGTGATCCAAAAAAAATTTGTTAATTAATGAAAAATTTTAAATTTTTCATCAATTGATGAAAGTTAAAAAAAATGTTAAATTCAAAGTTAGAGAATTTAATTATGAAGATGTAAAAAAAAAAAAAAAGAAACAAAATGAAACAAAAACACACACACACACACACACACACACACAAGATAATTTGATAGAGTGATAACAATTTTGGTAAAAATCTTGTAATTAAGCATGCTGGTTTTGGAGTAGTATTGGGATGGGTAACCTCTTAGGAAGTCTTGTTTTTCACACCCAAAGTTTTGGACTTTTAACCCAAAACACTTGATTCTAGAAGCCTTTTTCAATGAACGATGAGTCATGTATAGTAGATTTCAACCTTCCAACATAATGGCAAGGTTAGATCTACTTCACAAAGCTTCAAAATTTAGTTTTTGTTCCTTGTCCAACGTGATATCTCAAGATCCTTCAAGGGTCAATTTTAGAATAACTTGGGCATACAATGTCCATTTCTAACATATGAATAGTCATTTCTAATATTTTTTTAGCCTTTTGAACTTAATTATGAGTTTAAATTTAGAATTTGGGTATTTGAAAATTAGGTGAAATCTTATATCATATCTTAAGAGGCCATAACATAGATTGACTAATCATGCCTAATAATTAAATTTCTAGGACTAAAAAATATAACCTCTTAGGCCATCTTGGACCTTAATATTACATGCTTAGCCTATGTTGATAAAGAGTTTTAGATCACCATTCCCTAATATGTCATTAGTTACACTGTTAGAGTTAGTTTCTTAAGGAAGGTAGAAATGTTATTAAGAGTCTAGGTAATGTAGCTAGTTTTTGGTGATCCATAATCAATTGGAGCATTAGTTGGTGGACCAAAATGATCATGAAGATATATACCTATTCAGCCTATAACCAAATCATGCAATAGCAACATCATGAAGAATCATAATCTTGTTCTAGTAAGATGTATGGTACCCATGAAGAGAAAAAATCTAAGAGAAAACTCAAGAACAAGAATGCAAGTTACAACATAAAACATGTCTAAAAGATCTCAAGCTAGTGAGAAACAACATCCATTAGGTCCATAATGGGCTTGGACTAGCATGAGTATTTGATGAGACGCGATATGCACAAGCCGCGATATCGCGTACGTGATATCACGGCCGTCGCGATATCACATCCCCTGCGATATCGCATACACGATATCGCGGTCTGCTGCCAAATCTATAAATAAGAGGTGGCACTCCGCTCATTTCCATATAGAGGTTAGAAGTAGTAAAGCTCTGGCGGATTGATCACCCCAGAGATAGAATATTTTCCATGTGCC
>MNCI01029312.1:404509-432199 GCA_015680685.1 Gnetum montanum
GGATTACATTTAACCCTTTGAGTGCCCATGGACACTTTTAAGTGTGGTTACGCAAGGGCATTATAGGTTGGAACCTACTTTGGGGAGGATCCACTTGCGTAATTTTTGTAATTTGCACTCATGACCCATCTTCCACACACCATTTATTACCCTTAGCATATTGCCAATGATTTTCTTTCCCTTATTACTATCCCTCCGATTCAAAGTTCTTATGAACATTCACATAGACTTTTTCTCTACCATCCGAGGGCCTTATTGATAACTTCCATACCATCATAATTTTTGTGCCCTTAGAACTAGTTAAATTACCCTGGAACTCTTTAACAATCATCTAGATGTCCTTAGTTTACATCGTTTAATTTCAAAAAAATATTAAAAATTCAGTACATTCTCTAAGTGCCCTAACTTTGATGAAAATATGTATACGTGACCCCTCCTGTGCTAATCAACATCATTTGCAATTGTTCACGCAGGGAAAGTTTTTTAAATTCCTCTCTACAACTCGCAATTGTGCATCCCTTGCTTTCATATCCATAATTCACTTACTAGTACTTCGATTTTCATTTTTTTTTAACCTACTTGAACCTGGAGTGTTCAGCTTAGTCATGGGGGAGGGGCACATGCCAAATAGCACATAAATTTTTTGAAATTCATCATCGCCTGAAGGACATATTTAAGGGTAATTAGTTGTAAAATTAAGAATAAAATGTGTCAAAAATAATTTCATCCCCTTAGCTATACCAGAAAATTAAATTTGAAAACCACCTAAGAAAAGAGGACTCAACATTATAATCTTTCAAGGACATGTTCTTCCAATAATTAACATCACACAAAAATAAAGTAAATCTATTAAGGCAAGCAGTAAGGTATAACCCAAATTTGGTAACAACCTTACTAACAATTGGCCTCGTGTGATTGCAGATGGTCCCAAAATGTGGACAACAAGAAGGTCCTGCTCAAGGTGCAATCAAACGATCTAGGAGAGGTTAAGGACACGTTCTTGCCAAACAACATGAAGAGTAGGAGGAACAATCATTTAGTATCCAATCAAGAAGACCCTGCTACTATACAATCAAGGAAAGTGGAAGGAGGAGCTACTGCAGTGTCTAAACAGGGACGATATCTCACGTTGCCCTAGGATTGTGTTCAAACCATCCATTAAAGGTCCATATTCACTGCAGTGATCATGGAATTAAACTTTGGACCTTTTGTAGAATTTTCTCCATAGGCTATTACACCTCAAAGGGTCCCCATTATGGCCTACCCTCTCTAAAAGCGGTGCCTGGTACTTAGGGGAAATGTACCAATTTTGACACAATAAAGAAGAAGGCACCATGGTTAACAATTATGGTGTGAATGTTGATTTCTATGTTCAATCCATTTCGAAAGTATTAAACCTTCCAAATACAGTCAAAAAGGTTGCTTAGAACTAGCTGGACACTTTCAGAACTGAGCAACTTAATAAATTGTTGACAGAGAATAAAAGGGTGGCAAAAGAAAAAGAGAAGGCTGACTAGGATGCCTCTATGGCACAAGTGTAAAATTACACGCACGCCAAGGCACTCAAGGCCTTACAAGAGGAGAAAATCTAGGCCATACTTCAACGCCATCAAATCCCAGGACTTGGAGTGCAAGAAAAGGGAAAGACATCCATGGAGGAGCCACTGCCACCAGGAACTACATGAGTTCCATCCAATTTTGTAATTATAGGATTTTGTTTTGTGTTGTGTCTTAATTTTGTTCTAACTCCACACTGCAACATGAATTCATTCTAGTCAGTCAATAATCCCATACCTATCCACTGTGTAATCAATGGAGCTTGTTCTCACTTTAACTCAAGGACGAGTTTTCATTCAATCATGGGGGTATGATGAGTCATGAATTTTTTGGCTATGATATCATAGCCGTGATATCACAGCAGCCGCGATATCATAGTGGCTATGATATCGCGTACACGATATCACAGCCTAGCCGTGATATCGCATACGCGATATCGTGGCCTGCCTCAATTTCTATAAATAAGAGGAGGCTTTCCTTATTCTAGGAGTTAGTTCTTAGTCTTTAGCATTTCTTTTAAGTGTTTAATTTTAGGTAGTTCTTCTCTCAACCCTTTCCTCCTAGTGCATGCCCACAGTGTGGTGATTGTAATTGTACAACATCCTTATTCGAGTGTGATGTACTTGGACACGTACATGACCAGCAATAAAGATCGAGATTACTTCATCATTGCAGCATCCACTTAGCTTAATCATTTATTTAATTGTTATCTATTTAATTTTTATTTGCTACTTTCCTAGTTAATATTTCTTCACCCTAAACTCTTGTTAAACGCGGAATGAGTACGACTTGATCATAAGAATTTAAGTGTGACTACTTGGTAACCCAGTAGCATACCTAGGATCTGCACTTGATAATCCCAGTGGTAGTCATGCACAAGGTCCAAGATGTGTATGGATGATTAAGGAATGGATGCTCATCGCACTTAGGCTAGTTTAGATTCTCTCACCCTTTCCTCTCTTAGCTTAGTTAATATTACCTTCCATTATACCTAGGAGTAGTATTAGCATAGGAACACATCATACACCTCACTCTAGACTAAACCATACATGACAAAGTTAATACTAGTTCAGATGGGAAGACAACGAACTGTGACTTAAGGATAACTATCTAGATATCACAACTAGTCCATCTACGAAGTTCGACCAGATCATGCGTGAGATGCTCTTATTCATATGGTTGAGTGTAGGGGCACCTCGCCACTCATCAACATGTAATTCCATTGGCTAGTGCATATTTTCCTTACTTTGAATCTTTAATAGATAAATCAAACCCTGAAATTCAAGAATAAATTATGTTGTTGTATAGAACCACATCAAGAACCAAAATTCACTAATTACACTACCATGATTAATGAAGATGGTACCACATCATTTTTCATTGAGATCCTAGACTATATTTGGTACAAGTCCTAATTCTTTCAAGTTATGAAGTTGCTAGAGTTAATTTCTAAGAAATAAGTTAAGAAGAAAGATCAAGCCCTACCATCTCAAATAAGGTCATTTGATTATATATTTCTTATGGTAGAACTACAACTAATTCCATTAATCCTTGAGGTTGATCAAGATTAGGGAGTATCTTAACTTTTCTTATTTTCTTCATTATTTAATTTGTATTTTAATTAGGCAATTAAAATATATTAAGGGAATGTTGAGGATTGATAACTTAGAAGGGGGATTAAATAAGTTCCCCAATTAAAACAACCAAGGGAATCAAAACCACACAATTTGTACATGGTTCATCAACTTGGATACTTCCACATTTAGAGGGTAAAATCCTTGCACACCTCTAGACTTTGTTCCTTAGAAAAATGTAGTTTCAAGAATATCATAGCCTTTATAATATTTGGGCTCCACTTAGAGTGTTTCATTTTTTGATAAACACTCAACCCCACAAGATCTCAACAAGCTCAAAATGTGGTTTAAAGGATCCCACAACCTTTACAAGATGTGATCTTCACATTGGAGTGTTTCATCACTACAAACATACCTAATCCCTCAAGGTTCCAACAAGCTTAACAAAGATGCCTTTCCATAATAAGCACATCAACCCTATAGGGCAAAAAAGAAAGAAGAAAAATCAAGGAGAGAGTGTAACTCAATTTACGAAATCCTAGCAATAAAGCTCTAAATTCATACAATGAAATATAATTGTTGAAATTGATGAAGAACAAAGTTAATTTAGTTAAGGTAGACAATGATAGATATTCAATGAATAGTTCTCTCACATTTTCCAAGAATTTTACTTTGTCTTATACTCTTTGAGTTTCCAAAAAATCCTTGGAATTCTTGAAATATCTAGAAATGGCTAATAGAGACATCTTATTTAAGATTGAGACATCTATTTGAAATTAGCTCCAATTTTGAAAAGAGTCCTACTTGAAAACTAAGATGTCTAGCCTAAGACATCTCTACTGGAAGTGAGACATTTTCTATTAAATAGAGATGTTTCACTTATAAGTTTACTCTGAATACTATACCATTTATCTAACATTTTGGCATCTCTATAGTCCTTCGAACATCTTCATTTGGATCATAAACTCTATTTGTATCCTAGCTCTCATCTTGTTATCCTAGCTCTTATTCTAAATCAACTCTTATATTGGAGTATTAGCTTAACATGTTCCTTCTTAGTCCTATAAGACTCCAAACACATTTCTACATTCTCCATTTTCTCTATGTTTTTGACATACGAAAAGATCAACAATCTTCCCCTTTTTGGTAACATCCAAAACATAAGAAAATAGGTTATCATAATCAATAATATCATATGATTAAGCAATTAAAGGAAAACACATTTGTAGATAATGTATAGCACATCACATAACCATTAAACACAAAGAAATATAATTAAGGTATTGCAAATATGAATCTATAATAATGTCATTTAGGGTCAAAGGCTGAGCATTAAAGATTAGTTATCTTTGAAACAATAAGCCATGAATAGCACATTAGAATATTACATGAATAACACATTGTAATATCTCATGAATAACATATTTTCCTTCCTTTTGGACATCATCAAAAAGATACTACAAGTATGTTCCATCATCAAGGAGAGAGAATCAACACATTTTTCTTTAAAAAAAATCTAAGCAAATAAAAAAAATAGGCATAATCAATCATATCCTTAATAAGATGCTCATGAAGAAAATATATATAAGCATGTTAATATCAAAAAGTCTCACAAAGAAATCCATCTTAAGGTAAAATATCCAAAAATTAACTTAAAAAATAAGGCTCATACTATTACCTTAGATGTTTTATGAAGTTAAATATACCTCTTTCTTACTCATTGTCTACTATGAATGCTAGAGTGGTAGGACTTATTACTTAAGTTTCTTTTGATGAGAGTCTCCAATGATTTCCCCTATGCTAGTGGCTAAAAAGATGATAATCATTGATGAGGTACATGCTCCCCCTATGTATATACTAACTTCTTCCCAACCTCAAGCTTTAGTTGTAGGGAGAGAGGCATTCTCCCCTTGAGACTTTTAGGATCAGCTTGTGGAGATGCAATCTTGATTTTTCTTGAAAACATACGATGGAACAAAAAATAATTTTGGCTTAAGAATATTTCTGCATAATAATTTTAAGATCAAGTGCAAAGACTAAGTGTTATCACATTCACACCATATGATGGAGTATATTGTAATAGCTATCTTATTCTCTTAAAGTTATTCTAGCATATTAGAATAATTTTATTAAGTTGGATACATAGGCTTCTTTAAATTCAAGGATGGTGAAATCATGAGACTAGTTAATCATCGCATAAGGGGAATGATTATATTCTAGATATGGTTGATGGAATGAGTGCAATATAGACTTGGATGGATTACCTGTTCTTCTCAATTTGGTTTACACTTTATAAATCAATGTATATACAATTGTGAGTATAATGGAGATTTGTCTTAGTAACTATCATAACACAAAAACATTTGGATAAAAAATTAGTTTATTATAATAAGAAACAAAAAGCAGAGTTTAAGAGATTGAATTATATAGCAATGTAAAAGGAATGTTAAGGAGGATAACCTAAGAAAGATGAACTTATACACAGGTTATATGGATGGTTGTAAAAAAAAAAAAAAAAGAAATCTTCAAGGAAACTGTATGCCAATAAAATTCTAAAAATCATAGAGTTTTATTCTAAAAATAGTTTGAATAATGACTATATTATACATAATATATTGATGTGAATAGCTACAATGATGCTATCAAATGTGTCCATGAAATCTAACTAGAAGTTATCTAATATAAAACAAAAATATGCAAAAAATGCATTAATTTTGAAAATAAAAATCAAAGATACAATATTGGATTTTTATAGTTATCATTTTCATCCAAATGGAGAAGCAAACAATCACAGTATTATTGCATAATTTATGCCTAAAAAAAGAATTTAGAACATGAGCACCACATCTATTAACAACACAAATTTTTAATGTGCTCGTTGATTCATCAAAATTGATTCTAAAATTTTGGAGTTGCCACTGGACATCCATGTTCTACACCTATCATTCCTATTCAGACCGAGTTCATATGGGTAGGCCCTAAGCAAGCAAGCATCATGAAAGATGTCTTTGCTTGTATAGAGTTGAAACCCTAATATTTGCTGTGCCAAGTGTATGCAATAGACACAAAAATCACAAAAATGATTTACTATACTTTGGAATTAGAATGGATAAAATCCTAACCTAAAAATAAAGATAAAACAAAAATACCATGGATTTTCTCATGCTTTATTTGTGCTCCCAAATTTTTTGTCAAGATGTATCACATGAGGAAGAGGAAAATAACAAATAATAACAAGGTATCAGAGCACCAATATCATCAATGACCTCATTGTAGCTTCACAACAATAGTAGGGATACTTCTTTAGGCTTGAAGGAGTTCCTTTTTTCTTGACATTTTTGCAAAGATTTGGCAAGTAGACATGAAATGCAGGATTTTTTGCTAAACCAAAATAAAATTTAGTGTGAAGTAGAGAAAATAATTGTGAACATAGTAGGAGCAGATCAATGGTGTCATTGGAGAGAGCTCATCCACCAACAAAAAATAGAGCAATAGTAATGTGGCTCCTCCATCACTGTTGGCATAAATTTAGATAAAGAATTTGCAATGACTTCCAGAGACATGGTTGAGAGACTTTGATGACTCAAGATTTGGGAGCATGTATGGAAAAAGATGTAGCAAAGGCAGATAGGCAATAGCCAATGATGGAGCTACAACACAAGATCAAGTCCATGTAGTTTTTGGCATGGAAGCCATGGCGACAGTGTGAACCTTCAAAGGCTTACACATCAACATGAATGTATCGATTCAAAATCCCTAAGGCCACATAGTCTTATTATTATTATAAGTGAAGATTATCATCATTACCATACACATGGTCATTTTTAAACATTAAAAGTAGGTTTTACAGTTAAAGCGAAGAATTTATAAACATTTGACAATTATAACTTTATTTTCTATGGGGATTTAAAATTTTTCAAAAATAAAAAGTAGAAATTTTTATGGAAGTTACTACTATATTCCTTGGATATTTGTAATGTTATAATTACTCATAGGACACTTACCAATAGTGGCATGTATTTCTGAAATTTTTGTAACTTGCATGGTTATCTCCATGATATTTGTTACCAAGAAAACACTTGGCAACCATAGCTCAAATTTCTAATAACTTCCTATGAAAGTTATAACTTCTAGGATGGTTATAAATTAGTCCCCTAGATATTTGTAATAACCTCAACTATTCAATATGATTGTAACTACCTTGAAGTCACTATAAAAGGGCTTCAAGGGTAGAGTTCAAAGAGGGTGGAATTTTGGAAGATTGAAAATTAAAGATTGTAAAAGCATGGATTGCTAAAGATATTAATTCAACTTCTTTATTTTAATCTTGTGAGTTCATTTCTTTCCATTTTTTAGTTACTTAGCTAATATTTTAGATAGTATCATGCTTGACATTTAATTTTGAAATTTTTCTAGGTTATATCTATAGCTCTATTTTTTTTGCATAATATTAGAATTTTATCAAGGTTTTCCATAAAAGAGATTGTGTTGTTGAAAAGCCTCTAGAGTAATTTAAATAGTAATGTCTTAATGAAATTTCCTATTTTGAGCATAGAGAATCTAGAAAAATCCTTGGTAGTTTAAGATGATTGAAATAGCCTCATTGTTTTAAAGTGTATTGCCTTGGTATTTCAATCCTAATATTGTCAAATTTTTTTGAAGGCTCTGTTGAAAGCAATCCTTGACAACTATTAACTAGCCAAAATAGAAGCTTGTACTTGTTATTTACGAAGCATTTTTTGGAAGTGTAATAAGATTGTCTTTTATAAATTGCTTGTTGAGTTCACAGGGTTTAGAGAATTCATAGTTAGATTATATTGGAATATCTTTATTGTGAAGTGTTTGCTCATGTTAATTTATCTTGCTTAAATATTTGAGATTCACACAAATCTAATTTCTTTTCTTTATCTTTCTAATTCCATTAAATCTTGCTCTATTTCTAATTTTCATGTAGAACTTTCTCTCTAGGAGAAATTAGGAGTAGATTGGTAGAATTGTGTTCAAACAATTTTATAGAATGTTATTTGTTATACGTAACATACTATAGGGACTATATAGAAAAAGTGATAGGATAAAATAGGAACCTTCAACAACTCACAGTATTTGACAAAGAAAGTTAAATTTATTTTACGATAGCTAATTACAGTTTTATACATAACCCAACCATTTCAACATTCACAATAGCAAACACATACTCCTATTTAGTTCATTTCATAACCACTGAGTTTATTTAGAGGTATCTAGACCTTGGTGGTGTTAGAGATCAAAAAGCATGTAAACTCTATTTGAAGAGCACCTTTGATCCCATGACCCTAAATGTTATGAGACCCAAGGCCTAAACATTGGCCATATGATCCTAGATGGTCACCAATAGTTTTTTGACAATAGAAGGAGGGAAATTTGTACCTAATTTCATAGTTTGATAGTCCTAGAATGCTAATGGTTCTTTTGTTTCTACGAGGGCTTAGAAAATATATACTATTTTCATCTCATGATCAAACAGGCTCATAGTTTCGAAGATTTTAAAGGTTCAAAAGAAATTCTTGATTATAGGATTTATTATTCATCAGAAGAGGAACAGAAGAAAGTTTTTACTTACTATTAAGTATACTTAGAAAATTGTTCTTCTAAGTATAGAAAATTTTTTCATTGTCTTAATGCTTAGGTCATTACAAATTTTTTTCATTTTTTGGCTACTAAATTATGATCCACTATCTATGACTATGGTCATAGTTATACCGAAATGGGCTACTACTATGTTATCAAGTATGAATTTATAGACTTGTTGGGATATTGTATTTCTTAGAGGAATAGCTTCAACCAACTTCATAGACTATTTAGTTGCAATGATGATGAAGCTATGCCCTATGAAAAATTTAGGCATTATATGTCCATAGATATCCAAGCCCCATCAGTGAAACAGCCAAGTTATTTGAGAAGTGTGTAATTTAGTTTGTGATACATGTATAAAGTTGCTATGTCATTGGCACATGTCATAGGTTTTGACCTTCTACAAGAAGTCTCTTTCCACATAGGACCAGTAATAGCCTAATTATTTGATCTTAGTAGCCATGACTCTAGCTCCTATATGTCCCCCACATACACCCTCATGAACCTACTCTAGGACTATATAGGCTTCAATTTCACCCAAGAACACTAACAAGATGCCATCATAGGATCATCAACATAATGTGTTGTCGTCTACTATGACATAATATTTTGATCATTTATGTACAACATCCTTTTGAGTAGTAGTCATGCCTTGCAAAGGTCATCATACCACTCCTTTGTAGGAGTAGTATGAACTACAACCATAAATGTATCCTCAGTGTTCTACATGATGGAAATAGCATAGTCCATGGTTAAGGTGCATAACTTACTAAATACATTTGGTGTCACACTGAGGATTAGTATTGCAATGGCATCAACTATGGTGTTCTCAATTTAGGGTACATGCTAGATATCAATGTCTACAAATTGTTGTTGCAGTTCCTTTTCTAGGTCATAGTAAGGTTGGAAATGTTTGATAATGGCCTTATTTAGGTCTCAAAAATCAATGAAAATGTGTATACTCTCATTTTTCTTAGGGACTAACACTATGTTGGATACCCATTTTTCATAATTAATAGCTTTGATGAAACTAGCTTGGTATAGTTTTATGATTTCATCATGAATTACCAAGGCCAAATTAGATCTAATATTACAAACTTTTTTCTTAACTTGTCTAATGCTAAGATCAAGTATAATGTTGTATTGCACTAGGCGTGGGTCAAGACCTGATATATATTCATATGACTAGGAAAAGGCCTTAATTTTTTTTTATAGGACCTTGGTGATGTATTAAAGCCATTGAGGTTATAGTGAGAAACTTAGTTTCAGTTTTTTGTCATCACCACCATGTGTTGTGATAGAAACCTCAACAAGAGAGCCATCAGTAATGTCACCAACTTTGAGGTCAAGGATTTTGACTAAGTTTTCAAGCCATTCTAGAGTTTTATCTATAAAAGCTATATAGTTAATAAGACTTTCAAGCTCAAGATCTAGGTAATTAAGATTAATACACTATTCAACATCACTATGAAACCCACTTAGGTTCAAAGGAAAAATGATTTACTCCCAGGTACTCATACTCTAGTTTTGCATGTTAACCATAAGCATATTAAGTAGCACATGAGTAAAATTGAGTAAATAATGCCAAAATGGTATAAAATATCTTAGTAACTATGCAAACACATACTATTTCAAAACAAAGTTAACCAAGGTATAAGAGGTAAGTGAAGACAAATAAGATAGAACAAAGGTCACATAAGGTTAAATGAAGGTAAGGTTAAAGAAATTTGAAGCATAATGATAGTATGAAAAATAATATCTAAAATGGTTAATAGAAGTTAGATTTTTGCCAATTTTAGGTCTTAGTAGGCTATGTTACCAATTTAAAGCCTTGGTAGGTCATAGTTACATGGTGTCAAATGATGATCAAGAATGATCAAACCCCATCATCTAACACCAATCGAAGTCTAACAAGGATCAATAGAGGTCATAGTAGATAAAATAAGGTAGGTATGATAAAAGTGAAGTTATGTAAAAGATGAATGAGGTCAATTAGTGGTAACAAAGGTTAATGATGCATAACAAGGCCAAAATAGGTCAAAATAGCATGAAACAATGTCAAATTAATCAAGGTGAAATATATGGTAGAACATGATCAATATTGGTAAAAAAGAGTTAGATTTTTCTAGTTTTAGGCCTTAGTAGGTCATGGCAAGGGGCTACAAAGCTACTAGGTGAGTTTAGACATCTATGAAGTTTTTTTAAGGCTATTTTATATCAAAAATGAGATTTTTTGGGGACCCATGCTAGACCCATGCTAGATAGCATGGATAGGGTTGTGAGATGATTTCCCAAATTGATTTTGATCAATTTTTAACTTCTAATGGCCTGTATGATTAGTGCAATGGAATGGGGAAGAAAATTGATCAATTTTGACATCAATTTCAATGTTTGGAAGTCATCATTGAAGCTTGGAACTACTACCCACACTGCAGCAACACTGGCCAACATGGCCCTAGTATGGCTAATAAGAAAAATTAAATGTATGACATTCATAGGATCAAAAATTGGTGTTCTATGGTCTTCCTAGGGTAATGCAGGATCATAACAATCAAAATTGATCATTTCAGAGGTGAGAACTTGTAATGAAAGTAGGTTTCAATGGTCTTACCCCCTAGAGAAATGTTGCCTAGTATGGATGGAGGGAATCTCAACATGGCTAGCCTAGATTTTGTAATTGCAAGGTTAAAATATTGTCAAATTATATTTGAATCTAGGGTTTTGTAGTTGTATGTTCACATATTTGAGTTTTAAGGCCATTTGAAGGATGTTATGGATATAAAACCTTGTTGGGGACATTACCCATGCTGGCCAGCATGGCTGCAATATGCCTCAACATGGGTACCTATAAGTTTTGGTACTTAGGTGGTTTTAGAGGTATATTAACCAAGTTTTAATGGTTAAAATGAGGTTGAATGGTTGTCAATTGAAGGTTTTGGATTTCTAGGCTTAACTAGGCTAGGTTTTTGGCTTTTGGGTGTGTCAAAGTATTGCCAAAAGTGGTAAGAGACATTACCCACATTGGAGCCACATTTCCCAGTATGGCTATATCCTTCCTCAGTGTGGCAACCTTAGGTTATTGACTTTTGATAAATTTTGGTAGCAAAGTGACCAAGAATTTTAATTCTTAGGGTGGTAGATGTTAATAGCTGAGATTTTGCACTAATATTGACCACTTTGAAGGCATTTTACTACTTTTTGTAATCATCCCCCCTAAGCCATGTTGTCCAGCATGGCTCTAGTGTGGATGAAGGGGAGATGTTAGCTTTTTACGATGTTTAGATCTATTTTATAGAATTTGATGGATTTGGGAGGCTTTGGAAAGGTTTTATGATCAGAGGAATGGGTTTTAGGTTATTAAAAGTTATGAATTGGGTTTCATAGATCACCCCCAAAGTACTCACACTAGAAACATGCTAGCTAGTGTGGGTGAGGGGTTCCCTAGTGTACGGATGGTGTTAGGCATGAATTTTAACTTATATTTTTTTAATTCTTGGTTACCAAAGGCTAAAGAGAGGTGTTAAGGCCATTAGAGTGATTTTTAAGGCTATTTTGGTGTATTAATAGGTTTTTATGAATCACCCTTAGGGTACTCGTGCTAGACCCATGTTGACCAACGTGGGTGGAGGGCTTCTTAGCATGGGCAAGGTGGAAGGCATGTAATTTTACTTGTATTTTATTGGTTTTTGGCTATTGAAGACTATAGAGAAGTGTTAAGGTCAAAACATGGTAATTGCGAGATTAATATTGTTGTTTTTGAGATTATAACCCATCTATCCACATTATGGCCATGATGGTTAGCATGGATAAGTTGTTCCTTAATGTTGCTCCACTAAATCTTAAGCTTTGGAACATTTTCAGTTGGATCCAATATGGTTTTAGATTTTCCATAGGCTTCCAATGGGGTTTCAAGCTTTGTGGACTGAATTTGAGGTTTAATCAAGGTTTTGTTCATGCCTGTGAGTGTTATACCCCCTTGAGTAACATTGGCCACCATGGATGAGGCCTTGCCTACCATGGTTACTCAAAGTGGCAAGTGGCATGGGGTTCTAGCCTCTACTGGGGCTTTGTCTTAGTTAGTGTCAACTCTGCCTGCTAAATATGGCAAGGTGGGTTAAGGTTTTATGGTTTTGACCATGGAATCCTAGGATCCATGTTGGATCCATGTTGTCCAATGTGGTTGACGGGGGTGTATGAGATTGAAAATGGTTTATATGGATGTCAAGGGGGTTAAACCCTAGAATATAGAAGGTTTTTAGGCTTAAAACATCCTTCTTTTGGGAGGTTCTTAGTGGGGCCCATCCAAATTCAAATTTTAAACTTGTTTGCAACTTCCTCCATCCCAACGTTGTTTGAACTTTCTCCACTTTGCACTATCAGTGCACCATGAGTTTTAATGTTTGCATTTGATAATGGAGGTTTGAAGAGGAATAAAGATTGATTTTTATTGTTGTTTTTCCAATAATTACTTACACAAATCATTCTCCTCCTTGGTAGCACATTAGTTAAGAGCTTTGATAGGGATATTTACTCAAACCTCATCAATCCCTAGTGTGGCTGATCAAGATTTTACCAAGAATAGTTCTATCACCAAGATTTTTGAGGATTTTCAGAGGTTTTCAAAGGATTTTCCACATTGCTGCCTAGCACCGTGAAGAGGAAGGCTAGTACCAGTAAGAACCTAGCCCTATAAGATGCTGACGTAATAGCTAAGGATCTTTTACATCTATCACAACCCATAATTGGGCAAGGATCTGTAGCAATCACTCCTAGGTGTGCCATTCTTGGCTATTTTTTATTCTTTTTTATTGTTTTTTTGTGTGTGCCTTAGACATTTTTCTAGATCTAGGTTACTGTGGTGAATAAAATTAAATTTTGATAAAATCCCACACTATTTTTAGGTGCATTTTAGGTGTTGTTGGTGTTTATTAGGCATTTAGATGTGGTTTTGTGTAGGTTCTAAAATTTTGTTTTAGTCAATTTGTGTGTTTTTGGTCAAAAAAAGCAACATTACTTTGGCATTTTTTATCAAGAAAATGGTTAGGAACTTCTAATTTTTGATGCATATGATTTTACTTTAGTGTTTAATGGTTGTAATAGTTAACCACTAGATTTGGGTTGATAGATAATTCTTTATGAATTTTTCCATTAGCCAACTCATAATAAGTTTCCTATTTTTACTATTTTTTATGGTACCTTGTGTAATTTTTATGTAAAAATGGCTACAAATTATAAGTTTTTGACATTATAGGTTATTAATTTTTGGTTTTAGGTTTCAAATGGCTATGGTATGCTGTGATTTGGATTTAAACTAAATTTTTGGTAAATTTCTCTATTAGCTGATGTAGGTGTGCTTCCATGCCATTTTTTAGTTTTCATGTGATTTCATGAACTTTTCTATAAAAATTGTAGGGAATTTTTATATTTTTGAGTTATGGATTTGTAGTTTTTTGTTTAAGATTTTAAAAAATAATAAGATCATTGCATTTGAAGTTATGGTTGATTTTTTAATGATTTTTATGTTGAGGATGTGCAAATTAAGGTTTTTGGTTTTAGTGGTTTTACCCTTTAAAGATGGATAGCATTGGCATGTTGGTTGATTTTTCCTAGAAGTGTTCCATATTCTTGGGAATACTTGGGGATGTTAGGAGTGATGTATAACTAGTTCCATTTGTGTTAAAAATTTTTGATATTTTTTTATATTAGTGATTTCCTTTGGTAGTTTTCTTAGTTTTGGTGTGAGATTGTGAAGTTTAGTTAAATTTGGTTACAGTTTTGCATAGTATTTTGAGTTGAGTTTAAGTTTGGGATGATAATGTAGATGTTTTTGTAATTTGATTATCATTTTCAAGTCTTTTTTAGGCTATTTGAATGTTCACTTTCATATTTTTAAAGAATTTTGAACTAACATGCCTAGAGTTTTTACTATGGTTAGTTTCACCATTAACTAGGATGTTTAGGAAAATTCCTATGAAATTAAAAGTGATGTATAGTTTTTTTTTGTACTTAGTTATGGTTATGGTTGTTGCTAGTTTTGTGTTTTAGTTCTAAGTTCTTAAAGTATGGTTTTAATAGTGTGTGTTGTTTCCATGCAAGGATTTCCTTTAGTCCATTTTTGTGGTGGTTGAGCTCCTAGAAATACTTTGTTGTATCCAGTAGCTGAAGCCTAACACTCCTCCCACCAACATGGTTTTAGAGAAAGGTTACCTATAGTTCTAGGTAGGGACAAAGAAGTTCCTTGCCTATCTCTTACAAAACTTTAGTACGATGATGTGGTCATAGTTGTCTATGTATACAGTCAACGCCATTGTGGAGACCCTATTCCCTTGGTTCTAAAATCTAATCATCAAGTTCATAGTTGATGATGTAGATATCCAAATAGAAGAAAGAGTATTGGAAAATAAGGGTACTGGGGGGACCCACTAGCTATCCCAAATTTGGGACATGCTGGAGTTCTTTTACTATAATGTTGAGAACACTATAATGATGGCATATTAGGCCCACATACTGTTCGATAATCCTCCTAGCATAGTGTAGCATTTAGAGGGGTAAGTACGATTGTGATTTTTAATTTAATTTGGTTTATTTGTTCTACCTACTTTTCCTTAGCATGATGAGGTTCTAATTTGCAAATGCTAAACACCTTGTAGGTACAAGGTTAGTGACCAGGGTTTGATCAAGAATGATCAAACCTTAGTGATGACTCAAACTATAGTGGGTGTATTTACCAAGAGCCCAATAATAAGAATCATAGTGGTTGATGAATTAAAGGGTGATTTTGATAAATACACATATATGTTTGCTATAGCCTTTAAGAGGTGTGTACCATCAAGATGGCTCATAGTTGGTAGGTGATCCCTAAATGCCTTTTTGAAAAGAAAACCATTGTTGTAAACTCCACACAACCCTCACCAAGTGGGAAGAAGAAAGGTAGGAAAAATTATGGTTTTTCATGTTATATTAATGTTTTCATGGTTATATAATTCTAGGTTATTTTATTTTTAAGTGTTTTAATGATTTTAATTTGTTATTATTTTCATACTTTGGTTATGCTTGATGTGTCTATGCCTAACCTAACTAGTCATTTTTGTGTTATTTTGTAGGGGGCTCCACCTCCTCCAACATCACCTTGGTTATTTCATGATGTCCCTAGGAGACTTTCATCCTAAAGTATGATGAGGTAAAATTAGCATAGCATTGGTTGAGGAAATAGACACCTAGAAATATTCACGCAAACATTGTTTATGCAGGTTTTCTTGATCTTTTCATGGCACCTTGCCCAACCATCCTTGCTGTTGAGATGGTGAACATCATTGAATCCTTTGATGAAGGAGCTAAGAAGTTCATCACCAAGATGCATAATGTGTCAATAACCTTGTCCATTAATGAGGCTACCTTTTGTGATCTCTTTGGTGTTCCCACTAAAGGAATGAGAGTTGTCACCAAACTAGCAAAGGAGGTAAGCCATCGAAAGGAGGTGGAGTCATGGTTGTGTGCTCATCGTGGCCATTTTGGGTTGGCCCTAAAATATTTCTTGGTACTAGAAGCAAGGGAATCCTATCCCTTATTCAAATATAATGCCTGTCCAATTCTACTATCATAAAATAAGGTAATCAACATTACATAGGCATGGACCATGATGAAGGTCCTAATGAAAGATGCTTGGTTTAACTGGGATACTCACTTAGCCTTTGGGCTGGGGGAGGAAATCCTCAAAATTTAAGAGGATCTCCCCACAATATGCCACATGCACTATGCATTCTTTACAACATATTTGAGGATATTTTTGGAGTTCTTAGTGGTTAGGAGGGATAGATGATGGATGAGCTAAGACCCATTCCAACTTTCTAGGCCTTAGATAAAGCACATTTATTCAATCATGCAATCCCAGAACCCATCAAAGGATGTTGGGAAGTCACTATCTTTCACCACTAAGGTAATTAGTGGTAGGCAATGTGCTCTTCCCATAACAACATGGGGGTTGAACCTCACATTGAGTGGACCAATGCTTAGAGGGCTGAGGACTTGCATGCTAAAGTTGACGGGGCAACTAGAATGAAGTTGAAGTGGCCCATGGTTGAAGAAGTAGCACTAGCCATTGAGCAACCTTCTAAGAGGAGGCTTATACTTAAGTTTGGATAAACACATGGAGTGGTTGTAGGTATGTTTTTAATTTTGGCTATACTTTGGTTGTTCTATGTTTTAAGTTTTAAGGTTTTAAAATTGTGTTGTTATTTGGTCTTAGTTGTATTAACATTTTGGGTTTATTATTTTTGTAGACAAGAGGCAAGAACTAGTAGTCAAAGAAGTATTAGCAGTAGTTGAGGAAAGGTGCCTAGAGGAGGTTCTTCTATAGTAGCATGAGGATGAGGGGTTGGCCAACATTACATCAATTGACATGAACACTTTATTTGGTGAACTGTTGCCAGGAGAACCCCCAGTCATCATCTCATATGAGGAGCTAGGTATGCATACATATTTTTGTTTTTCGTTATGATTTATCATTTTATGTTTAAGTTTCATTCTAATCACTCATTGATTATCATACTTGTTATAACCACAAAGTCCTAAGCAAAAGCCTCTACCCCTAAATTTTGCATGAAACCATAGATAGAGGTTTCAAACAAGATGAAATTCATGGTTGGGGTGGCCAAGGATATCATAAATCAATTGTAATAATTTTCTCTCAAAATTTGTAAGAATTTTATTTTATTTTTCCTTTATTATTTCATGTTGGTTTCAAGAGGCATATTGGTTATATGTAATTCTTATGACTATTCTTATTGTATATTGTGCTTATGAGTATATGTTGTGGTTGTATTGCTCATAGTGCCTAAGGTTGCATGGGATCCCAACCATGACATGGAGATAGAATTATTGCCTAGTCTTTCTCTTGAAGTGGAAAATGTTCCACAGAAGTTATATGAAATTGTAACTAATTTTACAATTTTATGTGCAAAAAATTAATGGGAGTTTCAAAGGTCAAATGAATCCCTATGGGAATAGGTTATGATTTTAAAGAATGAGAATAAGAGACAAGCCTAGATGATCAATGATCTATATGATCATAAGGACTTTATGGAAGCCCAACTGGCTAACATAGAATCCTTGTGAACCAAGAAGATGACATGGGCCCACCACTAAAATGGTGAACCATGATATGGTTGCCCTTATTAGGAAGATGGTGAAGCTATGGTTGCAGATGGACTTGATTACCTGCAAGGCCAAAGAGTGAAAGGATTATTGTCCTTGGATCCTAGAGTGGGGTTGGGCACAAAAAGCTTACAAAAAGAAGTAGAAGGTTGATTGTGAGTCTTATCTAAAGTAGGTGAAAGAAGAGACTACTGAATGACATAAGTTGCAGTTTTTCATAAAAAGAATTGAAGGCAAAAGTTCCTATAAACTATTTGAAGGCACTTTTATTATGGCTAAATCCCCTACTCCCTAGGTCTCTATGGCTACGAGTGAGTTAGCTACTACTATGATGTCATAGGAGCCACCTACATGGATAGATGTCAATGAGAGCAACATTCTCATAGGTGTTAATCTTGGTGATGTGAACTAGGCCCACATGATGGAAGATCAAATATTCCATCATTTGGAGATTGGCATTCAACATCTTCCCCCAAAATACATCATGCTAGAGTTCCTTAGGTTTGTTTGTTATAATTTTTTCTAATGTTTTATTTTTTTTATTTTTAAAAGTTATTGGATTGTCTTTGTAGTGCATTGATTACTAATTATCCTTGTGTTGTCATGTTACAGGCACCAAGTGATATTAACAACCTTAATGAAGAGGGTAAAAATGACCCTTCACCTACTCCTTTAGATGCCCCTTAGCATCACCAGCTATATGTTTTCAATTGTTCTTGTTGTTCATGTTTGATGTTGACCTTGATGTTATGGCTACTATTAGCCAATGATTTAGTTGTGGATAGTTTTATTATTTTATGATGTATTGTTTAAATATTTTTCCACATTGGGTGGCTATGGCTATTATATTTTAGATGTTTTAATTTTGATTTTAAGTTTCTAGTTTTGGTTACATTGTTCTAGCATTATGGTTTTATTACGATTTTATAGTTTTACATTGTAGTCATGGTATAATGTAATAAAATGTTAAAATCATCTAGGCAATAAGGTTGTAGACTGAATTGTAAATAAGTTAAAAGGTTATTTGCCAATTTAAGGCCATGGTGGGCCATGCGGTATTTGCTAGTTTTAGGCCATGGTAGGCCACACAATGTTTGCTAGTTTTAGGACATGGTGGGTCATGTGGTGTTTGCTAGTTTTGGGCCATGGCGAGCTATGTAGTGTCTATCAGTTTTAGGAAATAGCATGTCATACATCTTGCTAATTTTAGACCATGGTGGGCCCTATTTTTTGCAAAAGAAAAAATATTTTTTATTTACTTTATGTTTTAAAATTTTTATGGATTTTCTAGTTTTAATGTTTTTATGGTGTTTTTATGTTTATCATGATAAAAGAGAAAAGAAAAGGCTTTAATAAGTTAAAATGCAAACAAGTTTAAAATTTAATCTACATGTAAACTTAAAATTTAACATAAAGCAAAATGAAATGGCACAAACAGGTAAAGTGTAAACTAAGATAAAAGTTATAAGTACATATGGCTACATGGCTACAAGTGCATAGGGTAGGAGGATCAAGGGTACACATCACTTGTGAAAATATTTCCTAATCTTTGAGAGATTAGGAAATATACATGATTTATTTTTTACAAGCTTATATTCCTCATATCCTTCACTAATGATGTTAAAAGAGAGCCCTCCTGATTGTGTATCCCTATGTTCATCATTGTTCTTTTTGGCCTTTTTCACTTCATTTGGTTCCTTGACTTTATGGCTAGGATTTTCTTCCTAAAACTCCACTTTGGACCTTTGTTCTATGTCTACATTGTTGACTGCTAGGAGGATCATATTATCACCATAAAATAATAATTTCACCTCCCTTGTAAGACATGTGAATTTCTTGGTGGATGGGTGAAGACATAGCTTGTAATTGAGCCAACCAAGGCTTCCCTAGAATAAGGTTCAATCTTGGTGTTTCCTTCACAACGAAGAAGTTGGCCATTATGGGGAATTAGTTCCCTTGCACAAAGTTCAAAGAGATAGATCCCTTGATAGAAGCTTGTGATCCATTGAAGGATTTAAGAGCTGATGTCGACAAGTGTTGTATGTGTTCGGTTAGGCCTAAATGTTCAATGATGATATAGGGTATCACATTTATTGCTACTCAATCATCTACATGAACTCTATGCACTTTATATTGTCTTACCCTTATTGTATAAATAGAGGAGCCTTGGTTACCTTGCTAATTTATGGATTGGTTTTGATCTTGCTATTGTAAAACACTAGTGATGTTGACTTATTTCCTTTCCTCATGGAAGATGGTACCTTAACTACGTGGATGGATTCTTCATTGGTGGGGATGTCCTTGCTAATGGGAATAGAGATAAAAATTTTAACTAGTGCTTCATGGTGTGTAGTAGAGGTCATGACAAGGTTGTATAGGCTAAGGGTTGTATTCCTTTGTTTCAATGATTGTTTGATATGTTCCATCACATTGAGGAGATTTTTGTTGTTGGTTGTGGGCTTTTCATTCTTGTTGTTATTAACTTCCTTCAAACACCCCAAAATTTAGACTTCATATTTAGGTTGTTGTGGCTTTGGCTCTTTTCTCTTCGCTTGAGGTTTGGGATCTTCCTGTGGTTTATTAGTTGAAGCGACCTATGTGGTAAAGGTCATGGGAACAAACAAGATGGGAGTGGGCTTCAGTGAACCCACTTCCTTCCACACTTGGCTTGCTTATTATTATTATTTTTAGTCTTTTTCATAGGTTTCTTCCATTTTTTGAATGGAGACTTCTTGTCATTATAAACTGGTGGGAAGGAAGAAGCCATTGCATTAGCCACAATGGGGATTGTTGTTCAATTGTATGGCTGGAATTAGTTGTAATAGGAGGGGGAGGTACTCTAATTATGAAAGGATCCTTGGGAGATGCTAATGATGATATTATTATAACAAAGAGGGGCCTTGAACTAGTAGAAGTTGAAGGATCCCTTTCATTATGAGGAGGTATCCAAATCAAAAATGGTTCCCTTGTAGGTCTTTGATCATTATTGAAATTGAATGCCACTATGGTATACAAGCTATTGTTGGCATTCAATGGGTTCTTATAGATGTGCATCAATTGATATCGAGGCCTAACTAGGTTGGAGACATCAAGCACCAATTCATCCTTATCTATCATCTTTTGTAGGTCATCTTTTAGTGTAAGGAAAAAGTTAGTATCATGACCTAACAACTGATGATAGTGATAAAAGTAGTCAAACTTGAAGTATCTAGGCACTGGAGGGTTATCTATGGTTGCATGAATGGGGTATTTGGCTATGTCACATAGCCTCTCATGTGTCTTTTAGGAATTTTCTATCATTTTCTTATATTATATCCTCCCACTCTTTAATAATTGTTTAAGGAGTTCTTATGTCTTTAAGGGTAACCTAGTATATTTTGGCTAGCCTTTTCATTCAAAATTAGGCCTATAAGTAGTTGATGTAGAGGCCCTAGATGTTGAAGGTTGGTTATTGTTAGCAAGGGCCTTGGGTTGATTCATTCTTGGCCCTTGGGTGATTATTTTGCTCTCCTTCATCATAGTGACCATCACTATGTTGTTTTGCCTTTCCCACTTCTTTTCCTTTCATGCATGTTGTTTTTTATATGCCACATAGGTGGGGTCATGGCTAGATTTTGTGGAATCCTCTATGTTCTTAGTTTGGAAGAAGGCTTGACTGAGTGACCTTGAATCTAAATAGTATAATATTGACTTGATAAAGTACTTAACTATCCACTTGAAGATAGTTAGAAGATGAGTTTCAACTATCAGTTCTAGAATTTTTTTGAGCAAAGCATTCCATCATTGCATGAACTTTTATATTGGCTCCAGGGATCCTTGCTTGACCTTTGTTAATTGGTCAAGGTTTATGCTAGGTTTCACGTTATACTTGAAATGGTTAATGAATTGCAAAATTAGGTCTTCTAATAAGGATATGGATCCTCTTGGCAAGGCATGATACTAGTCTATAGCTTTTCACATAAGAGACATAGGGAAGATTCTCATTATTTTATGTGGGTAGGCTTGTAATAGTAAGCAATCAGAGCAAAAGATTATAAGGTGTCAGTTAGGGTTACCTTTATTGTTGTACTTGGTGAATTATAGTATGGGGACACTTGAGGCAAGAATTAATTGTGGGACCACAAGAATGATGGGATCTTCCTAATAGAAATCCATAATTTTAATGGTATAAGATTTGGAAGTCTTAAGCCTCTATAAACTCTTTTGTTAAGTCTTGGATCATCTAGAAAGCTTGATCTAGTCCTTAAGTTGCTCCCATGGATTGTGGCATTTGCACAAAAGATTGTGATGTATGCTGGGAGGCTTGTGGCCTCATGATAGGTTGTAGCATTGATGGAAGAGGTTGGATCATCATGGTTGTAGGTAGGCTAAACAATGAAAAAGAGGTTTGTGCTGGTATATGGGGCCCAAATGGGACAAAAGGAGTATGTGGTTCTTAGGTTATATGAGGTCCCATTGTGGGCTTCATTTGGATGAAAAAGGAGTTAGTGGTGGTCACAACCACTTTTGATGACTACATAGATAATGGTTGTGTGGTGAAAGACATGGGAAAATGTAATATTGTTGACTATGACATCAATTATGTTTGGTGCACTACTATAATAGACATTAGTCCAAACATGGTTGGATAAGAAGGGATTGAGAACTAAGGGATTTGTCCTATGGAAGAGGTGAGGGGGGTTGAGGTAGGCATTATGGCTTTGAGGGTCAATTGTTGGAAGAGCCCTCCCATGAGATTCTCATGTTCAGACTTAGCCCCAAACTCATCTTCTTCCTGTTATTACTCATTCGAGTTGGCTTTCCTACCCTCTTCATTCATATTAATCAACTAAGAAAGGATGCATGTGTAGGTTTTAGTTAAAGGTATTTAATCCTATGGGGAAGGTATGTATTCTCTTTCATCATAATGTATAAGTTCATACTTCCTTTTTGTTTCTACTTCCATCATTAGGATGAGCATGCTTGTCTAAATTTTGGCACAAATGAAGTTGTAATGGTCTTTGGTTATTATTGAAAATTATAGGCTTTGCCCCTTAAGTCTTAATAATTTTCTACATTTAGCTATAGTAGGATCCTTGGGATCATAAATCCTTATGGCTTGTTGGATAGACCCTATGTTGATAAAGCTAAAAGGAAAAATGGTTGACTGGTTGAACACCATGATGATAATGTTTTAAATTGGCTTAATAGAGTGTTTGTTTGAATAATTGGTTAAAACATCCAGCAAAGGGAATTTTTAAAATGCCAAAAGGAATATAGCTATTGAGCTATTGTACACTAAAACTATAAAATACAATGTAGGTTGTAATGAAAAAGGTGGTATACCTCTTACTCAAGAAAAAGTAATAATTTTGTGTTAAACCCCCACCACATTGGACATTCCAGTAGTATCCATGCTAGCGGTGGAAAAAGGTGGGGTGGGAGGTGGAAGAAGGGAAGTAAGATGTACAATCTTATACCTCTTTTCATAATGTTGGAGGGTTTACTCTTTGGTAGGTCTAATGGTTATGGCCCAAAAATTAAGATGAAAATTTTTATTTTTTTTCAAAGGTTTTGTTGTGTTTTGGTAGGATGCCAATGCTAGTCTTGCTAGGAAATTTTCATAGCAGTGAAGGATAAGGTTTTCAGTGATAGAATCACCAATGTTGGCCTCGTTGAAAAAATAAGGTTTTGTAGAACACCAATGCTAGCCTTTAAATTTCTAGTAGCTAATATGAAAATTTCCTAAAACCCAAATTACTTGCAACCTTCATGTTGGGTTTTGGTGGCACGAGGATGGGTGATAGCGTTGGGTGTTATGGGAGATAAAATTTTACAAAATTTTAAAGATGTTTTATGCAATTTCAAAGGTTTTTGGTTTTTGTAGAGAGTGTTGTTATAGTGACTAACAAAATTGTATGCAAAAATTGAGCAGAGGTTCATGTGTTCCTTTTAGTGCCAAAAAACTATAGTGACTAGAAAATTCAATTATTGAAAAATTGAAGATCTTGGCTAGAATAACTTTAATCTCAGATCCCAACGACCTCTAAAAAGTAGGATTCAAGGTATCCTAGATAGTTTTGCTGATCACTTAGGGAATTAAAAAGTGAAAATAGGGGTAATAAAGTAAAAATACAATGCATATCTAAAATTAGATGCACATAATGAAAAAATAAATACACTCTAACTTGCACAATAAATAGAACTATAAAATTTATTATAATAGCAATAAAGAGAGTTTGGAGTATGTACAAGTGGTACTTGAGCAAGCAAAGAGTTCTCTTGCCTAGGGATTTGGAATCTATTGGAACTGGTAGCCTTTGGATGCCATAGTCAGCTCCACAATCTAGATGCTTCACGACTTCCATAATTGCAAAACCTTGTTACAATCCTCATCAGATCTACAACATTGGTGGTTCAAGGACAAAGATGTGTGGGGGTTTTGGGCTATAAGGAAGAGTCACGCTTGGAGTCTTGATGCCCAGGATACTTAGTGTTGCTGTAAAATCACACATAATCTTAGGAGGGTAAAAGTGATCAAAATGGATATAGGTTCTACGCTAACATTTGCTCTTAAAAGCTTTGTGCTTGTAATGAATTTTCAAAGCTCTTAAATGCCAATGAAGTGGAATCTTTTAATGGTGTTGGAGCTTGGTTTTTATAGGTTTCATGACCGTAACTTTTGTTATAATTTTTTTCTAATTGCTAATAGATTGCTATCACATGTAGGTGTGGCAAGTGTTCAAATCTAGCATGGTTTTCATGTATGGAAAGTTTTAATACTCCCATGGTACCAAAACCATTCCGGTTACCAAAAATAGTAATTGGAAATTTCATTAATGTTGGCTTCTTCTACCCATGCTAATCTTTTAGAAGCAATGCTAAGCCTATAGTAGTTGCATTGAGATGCATGGGCAATGCTAGGGGTGTAGTATCAATGTTGAGGCTAGAATAATGCTGTGGTGCTAGGGCCATGTTGGAGCAACTGCAGCAATGCTAGGGGTGTAGTAGCAATGCTAGGGGAGTAGGAGTTATACCCCCAAATGGTAGGCATAGGTGATATTACATCCCCCATGCTGATTACAAGTGTTTCCAGCATAGTGAAGGTCATACCCATGACAAAATAGATGAAAATGCCAATTTTGGCAATCCAAAAGGTAAATTTGGACCCCCCCCTAAAGCCCAGATATGAACATAATATGAATTTTTTCACTTGGGGGTTGAGGCTTTAAACACTTATGAGGCACTTTTCAACCCCAAAAGCCGAAGTATGTGAAATTTCATCTCATGGATTACAATCTCCAAATTTTACAATGAAAGTTTAGTCTTTGGTTTCAAAAATATTACAACATTCATTTTCTTGGTGGTGATTCAATACAGAAATATTTCTTTCTAAAATCAACTTTAGCTTGATCCTTCTTTTGAAACCTACCATCACTAAGACATTCAAAGGCCACATGGCCTCTTCCATCACAAAACCAACACTTTATAAAGGATACATAAATATTTGAACTTTTAGAATTCTTACCTTTTTCCTTGCCTTTGAGGCTTAATTGATTGAAGATTTTACCTTTTGCATAAGTAATCTTTGTACTCTCCTTGATAAGAGAACCAATTCATCTTCATTGGTAGGTTTTTGTTCAGTTGGATCCTTTTCCTTTGATGTATACTTAAGGGAAATTGACTTTTCTTTTATTGCACCTTTACTAATGAGGTTTGTCTCATAGGAAATAAGTGCACTTTGGAGTTCTTCAAATTTTAGAATTGAAAAGTTTCTAATTTCCTTCATAGTTGTTACCTTAGGTTTGAATTTTGGTTGCAAGATTCTTATCATCTTTATGATAACATTACTTTTGGATAGAACCTTCCTAGTAACTCTAATTGCTACAACAAGATCATTGACCCTTAACAAGTAGTCTTTCATCGTTTCTTCTTCTCTCATTTTTAATTTGTCATATTCACTTTACAACACTAGAAATTTTGATTGATTTATAACTAATGTACTTTCATAGGTTGCTTCTAATGTTTTCTTAATTTCTTTAGTAGTGTTACATCCAATTACTATATTAAATTCAAAATTTCTCAAACTTTTAGGATCAAACATGAACTTATCTCCTTGATCTTACATCCATTTACTTCTTGGCTTGGTAGTTGATGTGTTGTTGTCAATGGTTGGCCTGTGACCATTGAGAATAGATTCCTAGAGTTTGAACTTCATGGATTTAAAGAGTCCTTGCATTCTTGCTTTCTAATACATGAAGGTGATTCCATTAAACATTAGTGGCTTGGTATAGGATGTTTCTTCCATTCTTCACTCTTGAGATGTTAAGCTCTAAACTTGAGAGTACTGGGCTTTAATACTACTTGAGGATTAAGAATTCAAAACATGGATTGAATAAGTTCCATAATTAAAACAATCAAGACAACCAAAATTACAAATAATTTTTACATCATTCTCAAACTTGGGTACTTTTACACTTGGAGGGTAGAATCCTTGCACACCTTTGGACTTTCTTCATTAAAAAAATATGGTTTGAAGGATACTATAACCTTTCTAGGATTTGAGCTCCACTTAGAGTGTTTTCTCGCTAGGTAACACTTAACCCTTTAAGGTATAAACAAGCTTAAAATGAGATCTAAAGGATCTCACTATCTTTATAAGATATGAGCTTTATACTAAAATGTTTCATCATTGTGAACATACTCAACTCCTCAAGGTCTTGACATGCTCAACAAAGATGTCTTTCCACAAGAAGCACATCACCCTGCAAGACAACAAAAAAGAAGAAAAATCAAGAAGAGAGTGTAAAAAAATTTACGAAATCCTTGCAATGAAGCTTTCAATTCATACAATGAAATATAGTTGATGAAATTAATGAAGAACAAAGCTAATTCATTTATGGTAGATAATGATAGATATTCAATGAATAGTTCTCTCACATTTCTTAAGAATCCCACTTTGTATTATACTCTTTGAGTTTCCAAAAACTCCTTAGAATTCCTACAAAGGCTATGAAATGACCAATAGATGTCTTATTCAAGATTGAGATGTCTATATGAAATTAGCTCCAATTATAGAGAGACATCTACATGAAAATTGATATGTCTTCCTTAAGACATCTAACCTAAGATGTCTCTACTAGAAGTGAGATATCTATTATTAAATGGAGGTATCTAGCTTGTAAGTTTACTTTGAATGCTACACCATTTCCTTGACATTTTGGTATCTTAGCAATCCTTGGAACATCTTCATTTGGCTCTGATGGGATGCGATATCATGTCCGCCGCAATATCGCGTCTGTCAGGATATCGCATCTGTTGCGATATTGCATCCCCCATGATATCACGTATGCGATATGGCGTCTTCCCCTACGATATCGCGTATGCGATATCGCGATGCGTCGTCAAGTCTATAAATAAGAGGTGGCTTTCCCTTGTTTCATCATCTAGATCTAGACCCTTAGCGAAAATCAAGTAGTTTTACCTCTCCAGAGATAGAATAATTTCCATGTGCCCCCAGTAGGAGCTCCAAAGTGAATAGATCTTTATTCGAGTAAATATTGTACCTGAACACAAGTTTGTGTATGGAAATAAAGATAAAATTTTTTGATAAACCTTGCAGTGCATGGACTAAGCTAGATAGCACTTTATTTACTATTATTTATTATTTACCATTTAAATGCTTTATTAGCTGACTAATTCTCTCTCAACCCTTCTCTTCTAGTTAAGTGCATTCAGTACGACCGCTTCGAGCATGTGTGTTACATTTGGTGATCCCAGTAACAAATAACGTTTGGTAACCAAGGTTGCATTGGTT
>MNCI01029312.1:437836-458669 GCA_015680685.1 Gnetum montanum
ACCGGGTGTGACTTCAAGGGAACTTGGTGCTCTTGTGTTGGTCATTCACTTGGGTGCTTGGATGTTTTCTTCTTGGGTTTTCTTACCGTTCCGATGTAACCCAATAATCGGAAGCTGAGACAATAAAAATAAAGAAGTCTTTGCATGGTGTGGCCCCCACGCATAAAAACACAAAACAAGGAAAAAGAAAAAAAAGAGAAAAACAGAAAAAGAAAACGAAAAAGCTAAAAAGCTAAAAGTGAGGATTCAAAGCACACCCCTTAGACGAAATAAAATTTGGGCTGCAAGCACTGGTTATGGAACCAAAGTGTTCCCTCTAACTAAGGCCCTTCTCGCTTCCCATTCTCTCTGTTGTTTCGTCGGAATGGTGGTGGCTTCTCGAAGTTGCATCCTTGTTACCCAAGTGGATGATTTAACCAACTGCATTGATGCGAAGTCACTGGAAGTGGTTGGTTTGAGGCCAGAGTTGGAATGAGATTCGCCAAGTCACATTAATCATGAAACACACAAGGGGCTGTACACCACCTTGTTCTTGGGATTCCATTCCACTTCTCTTCTTCCCATCCTTCTCTCCATTGTTCACCTCATTGCCGGTTGTATCATTGTATATACTTTGGTTGATGCTTTGTTTTCTTTTTGGTAAATTCTTCCGGTTAAGACTTTAACTCTTGTTTCCAAAGGACATTCCCAGAGCCCACGGACTCTTTGAATGTGGGATTGTCAGGGCATTAAGGGCATGAGCCTGCTTTGGGGAGGACCCACTGACATTCCTATTTGGAACATTAGTTAACTTCTTTTCCTTAACGTTTTGCAATTAATTAACATTTTTGTTCATTTCCATCATGACATCCTTTTTATCGATGCCATAGTTGTCCCTTTTTACCTATCATTCCTATTCCTTTTCTCTCTCCATTCTAACGCTACCGGAGGTTCGCGATTAGTCATGGGGGTACGGGGCCTGATTTTTCGATTTTTATCCTAAGCCCCGGATTTTTTCGTTTTTCTTCCTTACCCCTATACCTTCGGTAGTCATCATCTATATTTTCCCAGATCCATATCAGCCATACCACACCTTAGCCAGTGAGCCTAAACCGAAGCAAGGTATGCTTTACTTAATGATTCAATTACCCTTGCTAATATATGATGGTGTTGTGTGTGCAGATGGCAATCATACAACAACAGAATGGATCTGGAGCAGACACTTGGAATGGAGCAGCGCTGAAGCAGCATGCAAGGAGTGGAATTGATAATGCGCTTACAGATGGACAACGAAAGGCGCAATCTAGGCGTTGGCAGCAACAAGACTCTTCTCTTTTCTTCTCTTCTATTCTCTCTCCTCTTTTCTCTCAGCTGCCAACTGTGGCCTGATGTCATTGTAATAAGGTGTTCACCCATGTTGTCATGAACACCAGTTTTTGTCAAGTCTTGTAATAAAGACCGTTCACATGTCATCCCATTAGTTCCATTTTCCCTAATAATCCCATACCTACCTGATATCATTGTAAGGAACTCGAGGACGAGTTTTCATTCAGTCATGGGGGTATGATGAGACGCGGTTTTCACTAGGCCGCGATATCGCGTACGCGATATCGCGGCCGACGCGATATCGCGTCTTCTCCTGCGATATCGCGTACGCGATATCGCGTCCCGCCGCCATATCTATAAATAAGAGGCGGCACTCCCTTCATTTCCCAATCCTGGCTAGTGTAGCGAAGCTCTGGCAGATTGATCACTCCAGAGTTAGAATTTTTCCCCATGTGCCCGCAGTAGGAGTCCTAGAGTGAACGGCTCTTTATTCGAGCAGCTTGTAACCTGAACCCAAGTTGTGTACGGCAATAAAGACGAACTTGTTTGGATAAACCTTGCAGCACGTGGTTTCATTTATTGCTTTATTTCCTGCTTTCCTAGTGCGTTCAAGTACGACTTGATTACGAGCGTCTACGGACGTGTACGGCTAGTCAAGGAATCGGCTGCTTGACGCAATGCATGAGTACGACTCAATTACGAGCATTGGATGCTTGGTAACCCAGTAGCGTATTCCAGGATTCTGCGCTTGGTAACTCCCGGGTCTAATGTGTACGGCTAGTTGAGGAATCGGCTGCTCATTGCTAGGCTAGATCGTGTGATAAGTATGACTTAGTTACGAGCACCCACGGGTGTGTACGGCTGGCTAAGGAATCGGCTGCTTATCACACGTAGGCTAAATAGGTGCCTCAGTACGACCACTTCGAGCACTTGCGTTACGTGTGGCGATCCCAGTAACGATTAGCGTTTGGTAAGCTGCAGTTGCATAGTTTAGGGTGTGTCCGACAAGTGGGAACGGATGCTAATGCTAGTTAATTTAGACTTAGATCTTAGTTAGAGTTAGTTTAGTTTCTCAACTCTTTCCTCCTGGTAGCATAGAAGATAACCCGAAAATACCAAAAAAATCACATACCTTAGACTTGCTTAACCATACACCGTGACACATACAAGCAAGCCTGGGAAGACAACGAACGATTAACCCCAAGTGTTTCTTATGGCGTTAAGGCATTTAGTCTGCGGAGTTCGACCGGATCACGCATGTACGCTCGTATTCGTATGGTGGAGTGTAGGGGTACCTCGCCACTCATCAACCACCCAGGGATCACACAAGGAACAGTCAGCAGTCTAACATGTATAACTGAGAACCACTGGTTCCTCAACAATACCAGGTGGTATATACTCATCCTAATGAGTATATAACCAATTTCACTTTTATCCTCCATCAAGATGAAAAGCTGCGTTGATGAGATTTGCAAGGTAACATAGTGTTATCCCCAAATCAGGCAGTCCCTAACATGCTTCTTCATGCTCTTGCACAGATAGGCATGACGCAGCTATACGCTGAATACATTGTAGGAGATTTTGACATAAGGGATTACCATCCCACAGTAGCACAACATCTAAGGGACTTGTGGCAGGAGAGCCATCATACATTGTTGAAGGGAAAAGGGTTCTCGCACATCCTAAGCAAGATTGGAGATGGCGAACCAATCATAACAGGTTCCCCATCAAATGATGTTTCCCCTCCTAACAATAGTAAGGAGGTGGGGTATCAGAACCTATGCTCCACAATACACAACTCTGGTTCTGATCCCTATGAACACCAACTATTCATTAAGGGAACAAAAACACATGACAAGGATGGGCATTCTGATCGTCATCACGATCAGGGTCGTAGCTGTCAAAGAGAAGGTAAGAAACATCGTCATTGTGATGGTTCTCCTTCTTCTTCCCATGCATCACATCATTCACCCTCTCCTTCCACATCAGGACATAGTCAAAAAGAGCATAACAGTGAGGATAAGGGTAAGCGAGATGAGAGACCTCAACGAGAGAGTTGAGAGAGAGGATGAGGGCACTCTAGGGAATCAAGGCATGAAAGAAGGGAAAGTAGGGAACAATGTAGGCATCATAGACTTCATGAGAGAGATGATCATGATGAACCCATACTAGCAACCCAGAGTATGTTAGACATTATAGAGGCAATTAGGATACCTAAAAGGCATCAAAAAGATAGTTGGATCAAGAGACTAGATATGAAAAATATCCCACGCTTCGAAGGGGGATACAAAGCTGGTCTGAAAAATCATTTACAGGCATTCCACGATGCCTGTGCCTTGCAAAATATTGAGAATGAGTGGAAAAAATTAAAGTTTCTCCCTAGGACACACATAAAAGAAGCAGAGAGTTGGTACCAGTCCTTAGAATCGGAAACCATTAGGAGATGGAGTATGATGTTAGATTTGTTCAACGATAAATACCAAACGTACTCCAGAGTGTCCAACTTGCGTAAGTAGATCCAAGGATGGAAGCAGGGTACTCATGAACCCTTGGATGCTACCATGGGCCAATATTATGCATTGCTACATCATTGCCCCGGCCATGGTTATGCACAACGGGATCAACTCCGCCACCTTGTAGATGGGCTAAGACATGAAACTAGGAGAACCCTTGGGACATATGCCCAAGGGAGATTATTTGAACTTAGGTCCCATGAAATTCATCAATTGTTAAAGCAAGTAGCTAAAGAAGAAGGGGAGCTATGGAAAAGAGAAAGCATGGAAGAGCATAACCATGATCCTTCCCTCTAAAAGAAGGGAGTAAGATTCTGCGATGAAGAGGATGAGTCACCACTCTAAGAGTTGGTGAATACAAAAACCTTACCGCTTCAGAAATTAAAAATGGAAGTGTTAGCTAAGGTAGATCAAATGTGGGACTCCATAGATAGTAGGTTTGAAATTTTTTTAAAATTTGTAGAGGAGTCTAAGGAACGAAGTAGTGACCATGATAAGAAAAAGCAGAGAGATTTAGACCCTACATGTAACAAGGGTAAGGGAAAAATGACTATCGCTGATGAGGTTGTGGATTCGGATATAGAAAATGACGATGGATGTGAGATCTACCAATATGACCATCCTAAGGAATGTTGCCCAATAATCTCACATCTATAGGAGTCTAGGGTGTATGCACTCAACCCAAGACTTAACAGACAGCAACACCCTGAAGGTTACCTTATCCCTAAGGTAACCCAAGGTAGTTCCCCCAACCGTTAACATATTATGCAAGTGGAACTCCATCACAACCTATTAGGAAACACCAACAGTGGCAACACCCACATTCATGGGGGATCCCACCACATAGATAAAAATACCCTTACCAGCAACTAGATCCATATGGCTACTATGTGCAGCAGCTGATTTCTCCAAGTGGCTCCATGGGTCACATAACTCCACAACATCACTACCAAGTTCGAGAGTATTTTATAAGGACTCCTTCTCCTCCAGGAGACATAACACATACATACTATCCTATGAATCCATTCTCCACTCTTCTGCCAGTAGTTCCACTACCTCCCACTCCAAAAATGCAAGGGGAACTCCCCACTCAACCGCAGCAACGTAATGCTACGAGAGCTGTAAACCTTCAACCTGCTGCTGGTTCTGACAACTGCAAGAAGAGAAGACCTTTCTTCAAAACCAAAAGCCCAAACAAGATCTCACAACCACAAGTAGTTGAGTCTATGTACGCTCCTCCAAAAATTAAGGCTTCAGAGCTTCCTTCAAACCAACAACAGAGCTTAACACATACGGTTATGTTAGCACATACCATTATCGACTGGATCAAGGTAGGCCACCTTCCTAGGAAACTCTCTGACCTCGAAAGTCCCTTAATCTACCTCCAAGTCACTAGGAATGAACCTCATAAGGCTCTTTTTGACTCAGGTTCCAGATTCAACTTAATCTCATGAGAAATGTATAAAGCCTAGAACCTGCCTCCACTTAAGAAGAGCAATATTCAACTAGAGCTGGCTGACAAATCCATCATCATTCCCTTGGGATTGGTGGAGGAAATCATTATCACTATGTGTGGTTGGTCACACCCAGCTGATTTCTTGGTGATAGAAGTCAACAATAACAAAGGGGACTTCCCAATTATAATGGGAAGCGCATGGCTAAGTACAATAGATGCATGCCTAGGAATCCAATAGTGACTTAGAGGGATATATAAGGTATAAATTTATGGAAATATTAAGAAGAAGAAAGTTCCATGCATCACATATAGTGACTTAGAGGGTGATGACATGGAGGAATGCTCAGCATCTCCTACATGCAACTAGTATGCCCTAGAAGCTCAGATACAAACGTGCCTGTATGTAGCAACCACACAACAAGTGGACACCCTGTGGTTGACAACTAATCGAAAGAGAAATCCAAAAACGAGCATGGAATGAACTGGGGAAACAACTCATGCCCGTAACAAAGGCATAGATACATTGAAGTATGAGTGTTGTTGACTTCCACCCCTTAACCTGAAAACATCAATTGGGAGAAGTTGGACACTTCTAAGAAATTCAAACAGGCACTCGTTATTTCGGATCTCTCCCTTTCCATTCAATCATGGGGGAGATGCCCACCTATGATAATCATTTGAGGCCCTCAGTACTTTTAAGTTTTTGTTTTACACATTTTTGTTTTACATATTTTTGTTTTACAAATTTCTTTAACTTTTCTTATTTTTGTTTTACAAGATCGTTATACATTTTCATTTCTTTGCGTGTGTGTGTGATATCCATCTTGTAAGTTTGTCACCCAATAAGTATTCTTCATGATGGTATGAACTATTTTTCTAATTGGTTGCTAATGTTTGGTTTTTACCTTCAAGTTACGATGTTGATACTAAGGTATGGTTCTTTTGATATAGCAGGCAATGAGTTCACTTCATCCATACATCCAAAAATTTCTATGGTCTCTCTCGGCTTGGAAATGTACGGTCCCTTTTTAAATAAGAACTATCAACGAATCAGTGACTGGGCATTTCTCAAACTAAGGAAGGACTCAAGGATTGAAAAGGGTGTGGGTTTAAGGGAACTTGATGCATTTGTGTTGGCCATTCTCTTGGGCGCTTGGATGTTTTCTTCTTGAGTTTCCCTTCCCATTCTAACATTGCTCTGTTATTAGGAAGTTGAGCAAATAAAAATAACAAAGTCTTTGCATGCTGTGGTTCTCACGTATAAACACAGAAAACAAGAGAAAAAGGAAAAGAAAAAAAACTGCGAGAATTCAAAACACACCTCTTAGATGAAATAATCATTTGGGCTACAAGCATTGGTTATGGAACTAAAATAAACATGTTCCCTCTAACTAAGGCTCTTCTTGCTTTCCATTCTCTCCTCCTTATTTCTTCGAAATGGTGGTGGCTCTTTGGGAAGACATTCTTGTTACTTTAAGGGGATGGATTGGCTGAATGCGTTGATGCGAAGTCACTGGATATGGTTTGTTTGAGGTTGGACTTGGAATGGGATCTGCTAAGTCACATTAACCATGAAACACACAAGGGGCTTTACACCACCTTGTTCTTGAGATTCCATTCCATTCTCTTCTCTCCATCCTTCTCTCCATTGTTCACCTCATTGCCGGTTGTATTATTAGTGTATATTTTGGTTGACGCATTGTTTTCTTTTTGGTAAATTCTTACAGTTAAGACTTTAACTCTTGCTCCAAATGACATTACTAGAGCCTACGGACTCTTTGAATGTGGGTTTGTCAGGGCATTAATGACATAAGCCTACTTTGGGGAGGACCCACTAGCATTCCTATTTGGTGCATCAGTTAAATTCTTTCCTTTAACATTTTTGCAATTCACTTTATTTTTTTCATTTCCATCTTGACATCCATTTCACCGATGTTATAGTTGTCTCTTTTTCTCCATCTTTCTTGTTCTTTATTCTTTCTCCATTCTCTCACTACTGGAGGTTTGCTCTTAGTCATGGGGGTTTGAAACCAAATTTTTTTCAATTTTCTCCTAACCCTTACACCTTCGATAGTCACCATTATTATATCTCCAGATCCACATCAGCCATACCACAACTCAACCAATGGACCTTTCACCGAAGTAAGGTATCAATTGCATTGTGATTCATGTACCCTTGCTAGTATAAAGATTGTGTTGTGTGTGTAGATGACAATCATGCAACAATGGATTGGATCTGGAGGGAACACTTGGAATGGATCGACACTGAAGTAGCTATGCAAAGAACAAGATGGATGGTGCGCTTACGGATGGACAACGAAAGGCACAATATTGGTGTTGGTAGTAGCAAAATTTCTCTCTCTCTCTCTCTTTCTTAACTGCCAAATAAGGCCTAATGTCAAATGTATAAAGTGTTCACTCTTGTTGTTGTGAACACTAGTTTTTTCTTGTCTTGTAATGATGATCCATTCACATGTCACCCCATTCACCATTAGTTCCATTCAAGTCAATAATCCCATACCATCCCAATATTTTGTAAGGAACTCAAGGAAAATTTTTTATTTAGTCATGGGGGTATGATGGGATGCGATATCGTGTCCACTGTAATATCACGTCTTCCCCTGCGATATCACGTACGCGATATCGTGGTGCACCACCAAGTCTATAAATAAGAGGCAGCTTTCCCTTGTTTCATCATCTAGATCTAGACCCTTAGCATAACTCTGGCAGTTTTACCTCTCCAGAGATAGAATAATTTCCATGTGCCCACAGTAGGAGCTCCAAAGTGAACAGATCTTTATTCGAGCAGATATTGTACCTGAACACAAGTTTCTGTACGAAAATAAAAACGAACTTCTTGGATAAACCTTGCAGTGCATGGACTAAGCTAGATAGAACTTTATTTATTGTTTACCATTTTAATGCTTTATTAGCTTATTAATTCTCTCTCAACCCTTCTCTTCTAGTTAAGTGCATTCAATACGACCGCTTCGAGCACGTGTGTTACGCTTGGTGATCCCAGTAACGAATAACGTTTGGTAACCAAGGTTGCATTGGTTCAGGGTGTGAACGGTAAGTGGGAACGGATACTGATGTGAGGTTAATTAAGGCTTAGTTAGTTAGTTAAAGTTAGTTAATTAGTCTCTTCACCCTTCACCTCATTAGCATAGGAGATAAAACAGAAAAGATATAAAAATCATATACCTCAGACTTACTTAACCATACAACCATGACAAATACAAGTAAGTTTGGGAAGACAATGAATGATTAACCTTAAGTGTTCCATGAGGCGTGTAGGCACTTAGTCTGTGGAGTTCAACCGGATCGTGCATGTAATGCTCGTATTCGTATGGTTGAGTGTATGGGTACCTCGCCACTCATCAGGCTCATAAACACCATTTTCATCCTAGCTCTCATCTTGTTATCCTAGATATTGTTCTTAATCAACTTTCATTTTTAAGTCTTAGCTTAACATGTTGCTTCTTATCCCTACAAGACTACAAATACATTTTTACATTCTCCATTTAATCTAAGTTTTTAACATAGCAAAAGGTCAACAAATGCAAATTGAAAATAAAGGATTTATCCTCCCTCTACTTGGGTAACCAAATATAAGTTGCACTTGTGTGATCCTAGTTAGGATTAGCGATTGGTGGTTGGTAGACCTTTATTTACCTCTCTTGTCATTATCTTAGAGAATGAGGCAAGTATTGATAAAATAATATTTAATTTCCATATAGTTTTCTCACTTGTATTTTTTTTGTAGAATAAGCAAGAGAACATTAGAACATTCAATATACTTTAAAAGGAGAAATCAAAGTATTGAGCATAGGAGCATGGAAGAAATACTAAAGCTAGAAAATCATCATGAATGTGGATTTTTTCAAGGATGAATACAATCTAAGAAGGGTAGATTGTCATGTTCCCATTCTTGAATAGTGCCACTACATAAGAAAGATGATGTCTCTTTATAACTGATGATGTAAACATTGTAATAAGACTTAAAAAGGGAAAGTTCTAATTATGAGTTGAAAGGGCATGTTATAAGAAAAGACATGTCTCTTGAGGTGACCTTTTGAGATTTGACCTAAGGTATTTATACTCGGGTAGTAGAGGTCATATCAAAATGGAGTTGCAAAGACAGTAAAAGATAAGTAATAGGTGATAGGTGAAGTGGGTGTTGTTGTTTATGATTTGACTTTAGCATTGATGAGGTTGTTGTTTTTGCAACAAGCCTTATTGTTGGTGCTAGTCAAGTAGGAAATAGATTTTTGTTAAACTTATTTTAAATGATTTACTAGTCTCTAGTACCACCAAGGCATAGAAGCCCCCAAACAACCTCTATTAGTGTTTATAAACTAAATGTGACTCAAGGTATATAACAAGAAATAGTTATAGCTAATAGAAATATCTACATTAAGAATTTATGTCTTATATGTAATTGATTTCTATCCCTTTTAGTTGTCTTTTAGCATGATTTAAAAGAATTGAATACCTTTCCTATAAGTCTAGCTTTTATTTCTTGTGCAGAATACATAAAATAAATTGATGGTTTTATAGAAAGCATTTATCTTAAATTATAAACTAGATAACTTTCCAAAATAGAATCTCAAATGCTTTACTAAATAGACTAGGAAACTAAGGAAACAAAATTATTCCTAAAGTTCAAAAATGCATGAAGATGAAAATAGTTTTGTGCTAGACTTGTTAAGAACTACAATTCTTAAAAGCTATGTCAACCAACTAGAATAACAAAAATAAGCTAAACCTCAGCTTATAGAGAAAATATCCAATTCCAAAATTGATGATCCTTTCATGTGTGACTATGCAGCTTTCAAGATAAAAAAATAAATAAATATTAACCAACTACAAATACAAGCTAAAATATATAGAAGAACTTGTTTAAAATTTCATTCTATTGGATAATCTTACAATCCTCTTTTTGATATCCTAGATGTAATCCTTCACTCTTAGCCTAATCTTTAACAAATTTTCTTTGGCCTTTATATAACAACCTTTGGTAGTTACAAACATTATTGAAATAAAAAGCTACATTTGCATCGTGTCTTGTTCATATAATTTTAGGGTGTTGGATAACTATTTAGTTAATAAATTCCCCTCATTCTTTGAATTTGTAGCCTCTCAACTAGTAATTATCATGATTTGGAAAAACCTTTTATCATCCTGATTCATTGTATTTTAGTTTAAAACCATTAAGGTTCTTTAAGGATTTATTTAATGCTCTATTCTTTTACAATTGATTTAGTTATGAAATTCATCATTTCTATTGAAGTAGCTCCTATGCTGCTTTGATTCTAAGCTTTTTCCTCACTAATTTCATTAGTAACTATTATAATTAAATTCAAATGATCTAGTTTGTACTAGAGTAATAGTTTACTATTCCTTCTAAGTTAAATCAATACTTCTTGCTCCATTCTATACATCTACACAAATAAGGCTTTTTTTTATGAAGTCACTATTTTGAGTTTCAATGATGGCTTTGTGCTCCCCTTAGCTCTATTTCATTTTTGAAATCTACATGTAGCTTCTATCTCTGTATTGTTATTAGCTTTAGTGTGGATGCTAACTTGTAGAGCACTTTTTAAATTTTCTTGTAGAACTAGATTTCAACTCCATAAATTCATTCTATGAACGAGTTGATGCAAAAGATCTACTTTTTATAGTTTTAAATTTAGTATTAATGAGTTTGTTAAAGGAGCTAACATTGTAGAACTAATTGTGAACTTTTTCGTTGAATGAAGTTTCAACTTCATAAAGAACCTTTACAAGCTTACATGGCAGAATCATTTCACTCTTGCTTAGATACTTGAAATGAGATTCTACGAGCCTCATCTACAAGTTGACATGGTAGAGCTTGTTTCACAACTACTTTGAAAGGCCAAATTTAGCTCTATGAGCAATTTCCTTTCTTTAGCACTAATGTGGAGAAGAAAAGCTTAAGCTTTAACATTGTTCTTTCCTCTAAATCTGACTTGGTAGAGCCAATTTTAAGTGTTTTTGTAGAACTACTTTTTAGATCTACAAATCACTTGTTAATGAATGATGCTAACATAGCAAATATAAAAGGGCTTTTCTTATAGAGATAATTTCAAGTTCTAAGAGTTTCATCTACATGATGACATGGCTTGATGATGATTTGTGAAACACCACTAAGAAATTCACATTACAACTTGTTGGCATTTAACCTTCACCATTAAACTTGAGGTAGAATCTTATTGTTAATGTGAGGTTTTTAGTTCACAAGGTGCAATCTCACATACTTTAACTTATCAGGCATGAAAAATACCTCATAAGTTATTGTTGCCTCATTTCCCAAGTCGAAAAAAGCTACATTGGGTATGTATAGAGGCTTGGGAGGGCTAAAAATGCCATTTTGGTTTCCAAATTTAGGTTTTTCATGATACTTTTGTTGGTCATGGCAATTAATACTTTTTTGGGAAACATCATGGTTAGCATACTTTCCATGGAACCTAGTGTACCTTTTCCAGGGCTAGTGTATCTTTGGTGGAGTAAACATGTATTTTCAAAGCTAGAGTATCTTTTTTAGAGCTAGCATATTTTTGGTGATTTTTGTGCATCAAACTTATCAAAAATTGAAAAAAAAATTGAGGTGTGATGGTCTTCACACCTACAATTTGCAAAAATTTGTTAGCAATCATGGTAGAGATTTGCAGCAATGTATCAATACCAAGAAGCCTAGTTAAACGAAGTCAAACCACATTACAAGGACATTTTTGCAAATTAGCAATTGGCCAAGCATTAGAGACTCTTAGTGCAATTTCATAGTAGCAAAAATTCAAGCAATCATGTAGAATTTTACAACCAACATAGCAGATCTAGATATGTGAACCATCAAGAATTTTCAAAAGTTGAAGCTTGGAAGCATTTGAATCATGCAATCCAACTATAGTACATAATTTTCCAATTTTATCAAACTTTAAGCATCACTTGGGTAGCTCGTTGTGCACCTAGGTACATACTTGTACTCATTTGAACTCTTTTCTATTAGTATTTTATTGTTTCAATATAATTTATAGTTCATTTGTTTGTGCAAGTTTATTTCAACTTAATTATTTTTCTTTCTCTTAGGTTCAATCTACATTTTCCATTGAATTTATTTGCATTTTTTTACACTTCCTAAGTTCCTAGGTGATCAACAAGATTGTGTAGGGTGCCTTGGATCCTATTTCTTGGAGGTCCTTGGGATCCAATGTTAAATTGTTCATCAGGGAGCTTCAATTTTCCAACATTGAACTTTTCCTATGCAATTGTTTCTAGTGCTAGAAGGAGGACTACTATCCGAGTTCTTCATCTAATCCAATGTGGCCTTTTTTAAAGCCAATTTTCATGAATCTGAACTTTTAAAATCTATAATCAAACCTACCAAGAAACCAATGTTGTCGTACATCCTCCTACAACTACTACCCAATGTATTAATTACAACTTAGTTTGGGTGCTCACAAAAATTTCACAATAGTTATTGGACTTTTTAAAAGGCCAATGTATCTTTTGAGTCAACCTAAGTGTTATTTACATTTGAATTTTCCTTTGGGTTTCCCAAAGACAAGCATAGTTTTGCTAGTTGCCAATCACTTTGTGTTGTGAAATTTCTATATTTGGGTTTACTTAAAAAGCTAAGTGTAGCTTTATCAAGAATTCTTAACGTCTTTTTTTAAAGTTAACCAACATACCTCTCTTTCATAAAACTAGCGTACTTTTCCTAAAATACCCAATGTATCTTTGTGTAAATTACTATATCTATTATTACCACATCAATACGCAACATAGTTTTTTCATAAAGAAGAATATACCAATACTTTTTAAACAAGGCAAACCAAAAATTGCCTTTCTTACATCCAACGTATTTATTTCTAGAAATCAAGTGTATCTATTTTATTTAAATACGAAACCATTGTATTCCCTACAAACATCACCATCTTTTTATAAGTAACCAATACCAATGTAGTCTTACCTATGTCAATTAGTTGCATCAAAAATAGTGCAAAGATAAGAAACAAACATATGTACTTTCACATCTATTTTTTTCCAACAACCAATTATAGTGTAGGCATTTGATCCATGAACTCCAAGAAATCTTAAAATTTATATTAATAAATTAATTTTAATTTTCACTAGTGTAGTGCATAGCACTATGACTACAACCTACATTGCACTTACAATTGCAATGTTCACCATTTCTACAGACAAAATCATTTATACATTGGGTAATTCCACTTTATACATTGGGTAATTCCACTTGTTGGGATTTTTAATCAGAGATTAAATTAAATACCTTGCTAGTGCCTTTCAACAAATCAACTATATTACCCATGAAATTGAATGATATGGCATCCAACCAAGATGTAGTGTGAGTGTATGACCCAAAGGACCTTGCTATGGCTGAGCATAGGCAATTCCTTAGGCAAAGGAGGAAATGCCTAGAATTTGCTGTTATAAATGAAGATCATTACAATTTCTTTTATGCTAAAATCTAAGTTGGCCTACTCATTCCATGGGTGAAATCTAAGTCCAAATGTGAGTTTGATTTAATCCACAAGAATGAGAAGGAGTACATTCCTTCTCCTTATGACAAAATACAACTAAACAACATTCACACACACATACTATCTCAAATGATTCAGATGGATGAGTTGACTAAAGAGGCCAACTAATAGAGTCATCATGAAGAGCATGATGAATTTGAGAACAAACTTGAACTTGACAACTTCATAGAGAGCCTTTTCCAACAATTGGCTTCCCAATCCATTGCACCTAGTTTAGCCTCTTCTACCTCTTCTATGGGGTAAGTTCCTCAACCATTTTCTCCTCCTTCCTATCCTACTATGCTTGGGTTAACATCCATCATAGCCACCCACTAGGCACAACTTGTGCCTCAATGAATCTCTCTTTTCTTCTCAATGCCTTTTGCCATGTGGCCTAGATCTGCATAGCCATGACCTATGGTGTTCACCATAACTCATCCCTTTTCTATACTAGTGGGCCCCTTAGTGGGATCCTAGGCGACCCAAGCATCACATACACTATTTCCCCACTTTATCCCCTAAATACTGGCACAATCATCATTTTCATTGTTTAACTGTCCTACAATAGTGATTACCTAACCTCTTCCCTTTGTATTGTAGCCCATCGAGAGATCAAAAGCCATCCAATTTACACTACAACCATATGTACAGAGTCCACAAGCTACTACAGTACCTTAAGGCTTGGATCAAGCCTTCCAAATAATCCAAGACCTTATGAAAGAGTTCAATAATTTTAAAGCTTCAACTACACAAATAGTCAAGTTGGATTTTTATCAAGATGATTTAATTAGTTTCACTATCCCAAAAATAGCTCTTTTTCTAAGCATTCCCATATGACAACTCACCAAGTACAATGCGAAGGATGATTCTAATGCTCACCTCACCATCTTTCACTCTAAGTGGCTATTGCTATAGGCATTGACACACACCATATTGCAAATATTCCCCATGTCTCTTAATGGGAAAGATTTAGATTGGTACCATGCATTACCAAGAGGATCTATCACCTTACTAGAAGACTTGATATCATAGATTGTGATTCCTTTCAAGTATAACTTGAACCTAGAGACCACCTTGGACCAATTGATGAAAATGAAACTAGGGTCTGTTGAACCTATTCAGAAGTTCATCCAATGATGGAATGCTTTACTTAGTGAGATTTCTAAAGCTATAGCCAAATTTCATCTTTTGGCCATCTTCAAAGGGATGGTCAATGACTTCATCAAGTCTAAACTATATTACTTAGACTTGCAGTCTCTTAGTAGAGCTTTCTATAGAGGATGTTGTTGAGGCCAATCATGATCCCACCTACTTGATGTATAAAAATCAACATAGACATAAGGACAAAGAGAAGGGGAAAAAAGCCATGTAGTTGTGGTCACTATGGCCAAAGATAATAAAATCATAGAGGGGTTAAAAAAAATCATCCCAAGGTCCCTACTATAACAAACTAACCATCAACATTGAAGGCCTCTACATCAAATAGCACAGGGCCTAAAAAGATCGATATAAGCATACCAAATTTCACCTAAAATCTTCTAAGCTTCTTGATCAATTACTTAGGAGTGGCTAAATTGAATATAAGTAGATGATTGAGAATTCCCATAAGAGGCATCATCAATTATGTGAAATTGAAAAGGATTCCACTCTAGCAACCAAGGATGATCCACCTCTGCCTAAGTATTTCAAAATTGAGTATTTCTACCACCATCATTAGTTGCCAAGTCAAGATACTAAATTCTACCTAGCCTTGAAGGATGACCCACAAAAGATGATAGATAATAGAGAGCTAGTGTTTGATGCCTCCAATCCAATTAGGTCACAAAACTAGTCAATGAAGCTCTACAAAGACCCGTTGAATGCAAATAATATCCCATACACCATAGTTTTATTTAACCTAAGTAATATCCCAAGACCTGTACAAGACTCATATATGATTTGGGTACCTCCTAGCAATGAAAGGGGCCCTTCAAATTCATCTAGTTCAAGGACTCCTTTTGTTGTAAGGATACCATCACTAATGCCTCATAAAGAATTCTTCATCATTAGAATGCCCCCTTCCACTACAACTAAATAGCATCCTTCCATGGTGGCCAACTTAATGACTTCTTCACAATCCAATAATAAGAAATTATTGACCAAACAAGAAAAAAATTCTATGTTAAATTCCAAAGCCAAAGATAACAAGCAAGCTAAGGCATGGAAGGAAGTGGGCCAACTGAAGTCCACCACTATTTCATCCATTCATATGAGCTCCAATGAAGGACAACAAGCCATAAGTAAAGGGTAAAGAGGCCAAGACACAAACCTTGAAACACGAAGTTTGTAGCCTAGGATGAATGGAGAAAGTCAAAGTCAATAAGAATGAGAAACCAACAACTAATAACAAAGAATTTCTCAACGTCATGGAAGATGTGAAATAATCATTGAAATAGAAAAATACCTTCCTTAGCTTATATGACCTAGGGATGAATTCTACTACATATCACAAAGCCTTAGTGAAGATTTTGACCTTAATTTTTGTTAGTGAAAACATCCCCACTAATGAAGAGTCCATTCATGCAATGATGGTATGACCTTCATGTAGGGAAGAAATGAAGTCAACTACACTATTGTTTCAAGATAGCAAATTCAAAACTAGTCCCTAGGATGGTGAGACAACGAAGGCCCCCTCTCTTCATAACTATAAGGATTAGGCATTATAGAGTACATAGGGTGCATGTTAATGATGGAGTAGCCACTAACATTATACCTTGTAACATAGTTGAGTAATTAGGCCTAGAGAAACACATGAAAAATACCTCTACCTCCACCTTTAAATCCTTTAATAGATCTTAAATCATAGTAAAAGGTTATATCTCCTTGGACTTCATAGTAGGGAAGAATTTCCCACAATAGCCAACTTCTTGGTGGCAGAAAAGATACTAGGATTTAACCTCATCTTGGGGAATCCCTAGCTAGCTCAATTATGACTATTTTCCTCTCTAATCAACCAAGAAATTCACTTGCCTTAGGAGGGAGGTAAGATAATTATTCATGGTGACCATGTAGTTCCATTAGTAGTCAACAAAATTGACATAGAGCAACGATTTGAAGTGGAATTTTAGGAAGAAACTCCTACTACTAAGGATGAAGTCAAGAATCTTGATAGAGCAAATGAAGCCAAAACTGACAACAATGAGACCATAGATACAACATGGGAAGCTCCCCTTCAATGTGGTTTGAGAAGGAAATGGGAATTATAAAATTGTACAATAGAGGCCTTATACCTTTCCTAATCTTTCAAAGATTATAAGATAATTGCATGATTGAGTATATCCCCTACTTGCTTTCCCCTATACCAATAACAATGTGACCTTTCATTGTTACTTTTTAAACCTAGTTTGAACTTTTGTTTACATGTGTCATGTATCCTTTTACTTCATCTTATCTTGTCTTATTTTAGCTTTACCTTGCACATAGTTTATGACTTATGTTTATTTAAGATTTACCTTTTTATGCTTTACCTTCTAAAACATAAAGATACTACAAAAATTTTAAAACTTGAAAATCCTTAAAATTTTGAAAAATAGAAGAAAAAAACCTATAAAAATATTTTGTCATTGCCTACTAAGGCCTAAAACTAGCAATCCATGGCTTGCTAAGGCCTTAAAATAATAATGCAATTGAAGCATTTCTATTCCTTGTTTTTTATATAGTTGTTATACCTTAGTTTACACTTTGTTTGCCTAATTACCCTACACTCTACACATTGCAGACATTTTTTCCTTGTAACCTTATGTTTCACCAATGTAGCCATGTAACATGAATAAACCTCAAAAGACATAAGATGCATAAAACTTAAAATATTAGAATATATAAGCAAAATTAAAATTTTAAAATTAAAATTAAAAATAATTATGGTCAAAGTGTTCATAACCCACTGCTATAGTCACAAAGTATGATGCAGGTTCAATCAACAACATATAAAATAAATAAGAGTCTAATAGCCATGGATACATTGTGTAGCAATAAAATAAGTAGTTTCATAACAACCAATAGCTAGAAATAGCTAATGAACATGAAATGCAACAACCATAACACCATAATAGCAACAAAAAGGATAGCCAAAGGCATGATCAAACTAGTAGAACTAAGGCATGACTAGAGGGGGAGGAGGAGCATCATCAATGTTATCACCATTGGTGTTGTTGTTGTCACCTGGTGCCTACATCAATTACACGAAAAACAAAATGAAACATAAAGCAAAAAATTTTAATTAGTAACTTGTGTAGATAAAAGCATAACAATGAAACAAAAGAAACATAAACTAAAACAAATATGAATTAAACTAAAGTATGTTAAAATAAAACTTAAATAAACAAACTTAAAAAGATTCAGGTGCAACATGTTCTATAGGAAAGTTTCAAAGACTAGTCTTTAAATGATTGAGAATCTACTCTTTAGTCATGTTTGCCCAATCCACTTCCCCAAAGTCAACAACTTTCAAGATGCTCCTCTCCTCAATATTGGTCCATGAGGATGACTTCCATGAAAGGGTGGTAGTAGTTACTTTCCATAAAGAGATGGTGATCTGAGAAGTAGGGAAAATTAGAAACCACTAGAAAGCCTTCAAATAGCATGAAGGCATCCTCTACATTGATTCCCATAACAAACATCTCCAACTTGCATCTCCTTATGGATTCCCCATGTAGCCAGTTCAGGTAGCTTTTCCATTCAGCCTTGTACTTCTTCTTGTGGTCCTTTTGTGCTCAACCCCACCCAAGGATCCAAGCATAATAGTCCCATCACTCTCTAACATTTTGCATCAATAGGTCAGTTTGTAGCTTTTGTTCAACATTACTCCTAGCTAGAGAAACCTTACTATGGATGGAATTCTAATAACATGAACAATCAATCTCCTTAGTTTGAAAGGAGTGTCTATTAGCCACCTTGGCTTCTACAAACTTCTTACAGTCCCTACGGTCTTTCATATCCTTCACCTGTTGCTTGGTTTTCTTTTCCAATACTACAACTCTTTTTTATAGGAATTAGTTAGAGCATTGGAATTTCCAACAAGTCTTGGCACATGAGAGCACACATTCAGTGGCACTCTCATATAATCTTTATGGAACATTCTCCACTTTAGATAGTAGTGTGGGAAACTCATCAAGCTCAATGATGTATTTGGAATTTCATTCAACCTTGGACACTATAAACAATATAAGAAAAATAAATACATAAGAATAGTAAACAAAAAAATGGCCAAAAATACTTTAAACAAATAAAACCATAAAATTTAAAAGACCATGAAATCAAAAATGACAAAGAAGCATAAACAACAAAATAAACTAGGTAAAGCATGCTAGAGTTCTTACCAACATTAGGAGCAATTTTTTGTAATCGATCAATCACGTCTTTGATCATGCCACACATAAACTCAGTTTTTTGAAGAACCTCTGTCCATGATTTCATACAAAACATAGAGGTAGATTCCTCTTGATGAGGTTTAGGTGCTACAATAGGCATGACCATCAACTAGAGAAGTTAAAACAAACTCCAAATGAAACTTCATGATACAACATGTAAAAAAAATGCATAAGTACTTGGAGGTCTATTTAGGATGATAACTAGAGCTTCACCAAACTTTGAATCTTCAAATATGGAATTAAAGGCATTGAATAGGTCATTAGACAACCCCTCAACCTCATGTTTTCTTAGAGCCTCTTCATTTAGGCATTTTATTCCACCTCTACTGTTGGTGCGTGGGTTGCCTATTCTTGTTGCTTACCTACAAGAATAGTGAGGATAAAACATAGAATGTGTTAGCATATTTTGTGTAGAATAAAATGATAACATAACCATGTAACATAGAATATAGATGAAAAATAGATTAAAGAAAAAATGAAAATAGAACATTATTATAACCACATTATGTGCCTAGCCAAGTCTAATGAAGATCCTCTTTTGTGCTAGCTTCTCAACAACTGGTGTTGTCTCCTCCAACATAGGCATCTTCAATTTTGCTCTAGCTACACCATCAACCTTTGAACGTAATTCCTTGGAATTCTTAGTGCTTTCATGGGTAACTTGGGGTTCAATCCCCATGTTGTTAGGTAAAGAAAAATATGCACTACTAAGCCTCCTATTGGTAACAAATAACAACTCTCCCATATCATTAATTGATGGATTTTGAACTTGCATGGTTGGAACAATGTGTTTCATCCAAGGTTTTGAAAATTGGGATGGATTATGACTTATCCACTTTTCATCCTTCCTTACCACCAGGAATTCTATGAACTTCCTTAGGCATATAGTGAAAAATTCAAAATGCATGTGAACGATCATCTCAAGGTTGTGGAATTTTTGGTCTTCCTCTCGTAGCTTGGAGACCAAGTGATTAGACCAATTGAACTTAGCACCTTCAGTGAGGACCTTTCTCATGGTCCAAGACTATTAAATGCCAAGAATTCCTTTTTGTGATAGTAATGTAGGAAACACCTTGGAGTAGAAAAATGGATATAACTCATTAACCTCTACAACTTGACATTGGTCAAGAGGAAATCCACCATGATCATAATGAGTGTCAAGCTATTCTTCTACCTCCTTCATATGGTCCAACTCTTTCCCTACTTTGATAAAAACCTTCATGCCATCACTAGGGATGCCAAAGAGGTTACTAAATGTGGAATCATTAACAACCAAGGTGACATGCATACCTTTAATGTGGATTATGAATTTCTTGAGTTCTTTTTGACATTCATCTTCTCAGGGATAGGCATGATTGGGCTAGAATACATAAATAAATCAAGCAAACCAACATTGGAAATCCTATCCTGAATGTCTCTAGGTGCCTAGCTAGCCAACCAATGTTGTGTTGGATTTACCTCCTCCCACTTGAGGATAAGTGTCTTCTCCACATGTCCTAAAGTGATAATGAAATAGTGGATTTTGGTGTAGCTCCTATAACATAACAAAAATAGCTTATTAGCTTTGGCATAGGCACATCATACAAA
>MNCI01029312.1:460265-493324 GCA_015680685.1 Gnetum montanum
CGTGACACATACAAGCAAGCCTGGGAAGACAATGAACGATTAACCCCAAGTGTTTCTTGTGGCGTTAAGGCATTTAGTCTGCGGAGTTCGACCGGATCGCGCTTGTACGCTCGTTTCGTATGGTTGAGTGTAGGGGTACCTCACCACTCATCAATAATCATAGTTGATGATCTTAAAACTCATGTGGAAGGTGACCTTCATGATTGCATGTTCATGCTAGGCACATGTAAGTTATTCCAAATTTGGGATATGCTTGAATTTATTTAGTGCAGTGTCAACAACACATTAGTGATAGGTCACTATGTTGACACCTCATTTCAAAACCCTCTTGGCACTTTCTATAATTTTTAGGGATAAGTGTAATTCCAAGTTTTTGGGTTTATCTATTATTTTCACTAGGCAACTTGGTTTTAATAATTTTTATTTAGTTTAGATGCTACAAGTATAGGATAAATGACCAAGGATTAATCAAGAGTGATCAAATCTTACTCTTGGCTCATATAGCACTACAAGTTTTTTCAAAAAGCCAAGTAGTGAGGCTCACAATGTTGAAACAACTAGAANGCCCACCAATTATGAGCCATTCTATTAGCCAAGAATTTATGGGAAGCCTAAGAGTGGCATGAGGTATACCTGCTAAAGTCATCTTCTAGTTGTTTCAACATTGTGAGCCTCACTACTTGGCTTTTTGAAAAAACTTGTAGTGCTATATGAGCCAAGAGTAAGATTTGATCACTCTTGATTAATCCTTGGTCATTTATCCTATACTTGTAGCATCTAAACTAAATAAAAATTATTAAAACCAAGTTGCCTAGTGAAAATAATAGATAAACCCAAAAACTTGGAATTACACTTATCCCTAAAAATTATAGAAAGTGCCAAGAGGGTTTTGAAATGAGGTGTCAACATAGTGACCTATCACTAATGTGTTGTTGACACTGCACTAAATAAATTCAAGCATATCCCAAATTTGGAATAACTTACATGTGCCTAGCATGAACATGCAATCATGAAGGTCACCTTCCACATGAGTTTTAAGATCATCAACTATGATTATTGATGAGTGGTGAGGTACCCCTACACTCAACCATACGAAACGAGCGTACAANAACAGCTACAGTGTCTAATGCCAAGTGTGACCATAAAATCACACTAAAGTTTTAAAGTAAGAAAGCTATGAACTCTTTAGCCTTTAGTCTAAACTAGAGAGAACGATGATCCAAGATCATATTAGGAGGAAAATTGTTAGATCCTACTATATGTATGTAGCATAACAGATCAACTAGCTCAACCACCACTAGGATGGACTTCAAGAATGCCATGTAGAACTAATATAGATCCATTAAAACAGTACATGTATGTAAGCAAAATAGAACAAATTTTAAGAAAAAATAACTAATACAATGTCAATGTCACCATACAAGATCAAAGTAATTATATTCAAGGTTGAAGCAACAAAAATCCAAAGTTTAAAGTATTGACACTTTGTATATAAAAACTAATCATAAAGTCAGGTAACCTATTGACAAGGATGACAATCACATGGTTGATACGTGTAATAGAGTTATAAAATTTTATGATAAGAATTAAAAATATGTGAACCAGCCTATAATAAATTCAAACCCATAACTAATAGCACACAAATAGCTATAAAAATTTCAACCTAAAACTAATGAAATTTTGACTAGAAATCCTTGTTTATAGTGAAATAGTTGTAGTAAAAACTATAGAAAGGCTAGGTAAAAATGTCAAAAAAAAATTATAACAGCTATTGAAGACCAACATACAACATGTAAATAGTAGTTAGAACTCTTAAGAACAACCATTAGAATTCAAAAAGTATATGAACGCTACCTATATAGTTTGGGAGACTTGTAGTTTCAATAGTTGAAACTGCAACTATATAGGACAATTCACACAAATAAGAAATGGCAAAATTTGACAGTTTTTTTTCAAGTTTAGTTTGTGTAAATGCACAAAATATGGCAAAATACTAGCCCAAATTTGCAACAATAAACTTGAAAAAACACAATTAATGAAGCATCCCAGAAACATTTCAAATTTTTTCTATAAAACCCCAATTTGGAGTAAAAAAAATGTAGTAAAACCTCTGGAAAAATTATGAAAAACTTTTGAAAAATTTCAGAATTAATGTAAAACCATTCTACCTGGCTCTAATAATCCTTGAGAGGCTAATACATTAATAGAAAAATTTATTATAGGTGTCAACACTGCCAATCTGAAAGGGGTAAAAGCTATAAAAACATAAAACATCATTATGTGTTGGTCTACAGGAAAATTCATAAAACATTAACCATAACTTAGAAATTAGTGATTCACCATGATTAAGAATGGTAAACAACACAAAAAAAGCTTATGATCTTGGAAAAAAAAAACTTACATGCCATTTTATTATAAAAAAAATTTGAAAAGTAGTAGTGTTTTTTTAGGAGAAAATAGCAAAAATGCATAGAATGGCTTAGGTAAAAAATTCATATATTTGTATAGGAAGGGCCTAAGGCCAAAATAAAAATATGAACACATTGACTTACCCCAAAGACAATATTGAAACCATACAACTAAAAATTTTCTTAACACACATAACCTAGCCAACACAAAATGCCTAAGTATCTTGGCCATAATTAATAGAAAATCAATAAAGAAGGGTACTTGTTGGTCATGTTGGATGAACCTTCAATGGGTCATGGTAGGTGAGAAATCCCCTTGATAGTAGTGTCTCCCGATTGGGTTCTTGCTTAAAGAGCTTGTTCTCTTTGACATCTTGGGCAAGTAAACTCTAAAACCTTCAAATCTTCCTCACTTCTTAACAACCACACTACTTTGATGGAATAAAATGACAAAGATATGATGGGAGTTTATGGAATTAGAGTTAAGGATGGTTGAGAAGCCTTGATTATAATAAGAATTACCTACAAAAACTAGGCAAGAATAAATTATTTGGATAAAATTTCAATGTTGGAAGCCTTCCCATAGTTATGCGTTGATGCCACAACTCTTGCACTTGGAACTCCCACATAACACCTAGTGAATTGCATGTTTACATATGGAAGGTAGAAAATATGCTAGGTTGGTGGGAATTTTTATATCTAATAACAATTTGAACTTAGGTTGGCCCCACTAGGTGCCTCCCAAACATGTCAATAGAAATCCCAATACAATGGGATTTACAACTTTCATCAAAAACTATGTTGGGGGTTAGTATCCAAGTAAGCCTTAGAGTGAATTCCAAGCACCAATCATAGCCAAGAGAAAATCCTAGCCAACTATCCTCAACCCATGAAAGTTGAATGAAGCCTTGTCCCAAATTGTAAACATAGGCATGGATACTAGGGACTTCCTAATACCAAAAATATACAAAATGCATCCACAATAAGCCACTTTAAGAAAAAGTAAATTGGAAATGAGTAAAGATACATTGGATAGCATATCTTTGCAATGAATGAGGATGTATTACCAAGTCAAGCCCAAAACCTTAGTTTGAGCCCCTAGTAACCTTAAAAACCTTAGTAAATCATGTCGAGTGATGTCAAAATGTACACAAATGCTAAAAATATGCTAGTCTAAGACATAAATATACTAGCCAATGTATCTTTAGTTGGTTTTATCAAATGATGAATTAATACAACCTCCAGTAATAACTAAAATTTCAAACCCTAGCCTTGGAGCCCTTGGTATCCTTGCAAACCCAAGTAATGAGTCTAAAACAAATAAAAACCTATGGAAACATTAAAAGTACATTGGGATAGGCCAAGAATATACTAGCCAATGTATCATTTGGAGAAAATTTCCATAACAAGCCATCTAGTAGCCAAATCAAGCCTCAAGCCCTAGTTGAAGCTTCTGGTATGGAACCTTCTAGAACCTTTCAAAAGATGCAAAAATCCATGATTCTCAAAAGGATACACTAGTGGAATTCAAAGCTATGCTAGGAAACATATATTTCTAAAGTTTACCCATCAAAAGAACCAATATAGCATCAAACAACCTTCAAAATAGCAAATCCTAATCCTCATACCTCCACGAAATCTCTAGTAACTTTGGAAAGCTAAATAATAAGCCAAAAGCAAGTTAAAACTCATGAAAACTAACAAGATATGCTATAAGAGATCACAAATACAATGGGAAATGTATCATTTCTTAGATAATCCAATAACATGCCAACAACCACCCAAATTAACCTTTGAATACCTCCATTGAGTTCAAAAACATTTTTGGAGGCTTTGATAGCTATCAAGCCTTGAAAGATTGAGTAAAAAATAGTCAAAATCAATTATCTTCTTCCAAAATACACCAAGAACATCCAAAGATACACCAACCAATGTATTTTTGAAGAAAAGTGGTGAGATCAAGGCTCCAATGACCTCCAAAATTGACAATTTTAGGCCTAAACCCTAGCCATAGACCCTAGTGACCTTAGAAGCCAAAAAACCTAGTTTATTGATTACCAAAACTCCTTGGAAATCAACGTTCCTTAGGAAATATGCTAGGGCCTATCAAAACTATGCTGGACAACATATTTTTGATTTTTGGGGTAGTTTTCATTGTCTTGGAACACTTTGAATCACTTGAAATTTAACTAGGGAAAATTGGAAAAATCAAGAACCTTAAATTTGGAAACTAGCTATTATTTGACCTTTCTTAAGCATGAAAATTTTAATTTTCATCAAAAATATGCTGGAGCCATGCAAAGATAGGTTGGAAAATATATCTTTTAGGTCATGGTCTTGAAACTAACCTTATATTAACTCATTATGGCTTTTAAATGATCAATCCACAACTCTGACATCCTTGTGTTTTCCTTGGAGACTCTTAAATTCAAAATTTCATGTTTAACAGCTCATAGAATCAATTTTCTTACAAAGATATGCTGGAGTCTATCGAATATATGCTAGCTAGCATATCTTTTAGTCCTAGGCATCATGCATTAACCTCCAGAGATCAAATCAACATGAAAATCAATAAATTCCTATTCCTAGTCCACTACACTAGTATTTTAAGATCTTAGGAGTCTAAAACTAGTCCAAATGAACTCTAGAAATCACATTTGATAAGAAGATATGTTGGGTCTTATATATGATATGCTCTCTAGTGTATTTTTTGAGATGGCCAGCATATCTTTTCAAAAAGGCTTCACTTTTGCCTCCAAATAGCCCCAGAATTACCTCCCCATATGTCCAAACTCTTCCATCGACCTTGTAGCCTTCTACCATGGCTTGTTAAGGCCTAAAATAGCAAAAATATGACCATAATTGATCAATACTGATAATGTTTTACCACCTATTTCCTATTGACCCTTTGGTATATCAAAACCTTATGGGAAATGGAGAACATAGAATGTTGTTGAATGTGATGTTTTTGTAGGGCATGAAGGAGAGCTCAAAGAATGAAATCTAAAAAGAGATATCTAAGTGAAGACTATAGAGACTCAAGGGAGCATGGGAAAGTGAAGAATACTACAAGCTAAATGAATATGGTCCAGTGATCAAAAGGAAGCTTCAGGAATCAAAGTTCAAAAGTAGAGAAGATGTCTCCCAGAAGTAGAAGAAGTCTTGGCTGAAGTGGAGTTGACTCAGAGAAGGAATCTACCAAAAAAATAAGATGTCTCCATAGATATGTTCCAAATTTAGAGAGATGTATCTCTAGAATTGAAGTCATTTTTAGAGAGACATCCCAATCTTGAAGGAGACGTCTACACTAGCTATCAGATAGCTGTTGCATGAATCCTGAGGTGATTTTAGAAACTTCAAGGCTATAAGAAGACTTCATTCTCTTGGGTATTTTGCAAGTGTTGTGCATGAATTATCACTATTAAAGCCATCATTGTATACTATTCTTATGTACTTCATTTGTAAAGTCATTTGATTGATTGATTATAGAAATGTGCTTCAAAGTACAAGGACCTAAAATTTTAGATTACATTCCTTCCTTGTGATTTTAGTTGTCTCTTGTATCCCTATGAGTGTTGATGTGCTTCTTGAAAGAATTAATCATCATTGAGCTTGTTAGGATCCTATGAGATTGAGTATTTGTGCAACATCAAAACACTACGGAGCGGAGCTCTATTTGTAAAGGTTTTGGGATCCTTAAAACCATATTCTAAGCTTGTTGGGATCTTGTGGGGTTGAGTAGTTTCATAGTAATGAAACACTTCAAAGTAAATCTTAGACCTTATGTAGGGTTTTCTATCCTTCAAACCACTCTTGAGCTTGTTGGGACCTTGTAGGGTTGAGAGTTGTTGTAGCAATGAAACTCTCCTTAGCTGAGCTCAAGCTTTGTAAAGGTTGTGGTGCCCTTCAAATCATTTTTTGAGAAACAAAGTCGAAAGGTATTAAAGAAATCTACTTTTGAGTGTGGAGTACTAAAGTTAGGAAACCACATAAATTTTGGGTGTAGTTTTTGTGGCTATTCAATATTTTTGAGGAACTTATTCATCCCCCCTTCTAAGTTCTTGATCCTAAAGTGGTGTCAGAGCTTGGTACTTTATCTTTGGACATCAATTTGCAAGAATGAACTATGGAGGGGGCATCTTACATAAAGCCACTTATGTTCCATGGGTTTAAATTTTCCTATTGAAAGGTAGGAAAAGGTAAGAATGCAAGGCTTCTTTGAGTCCATGAAGTTTAAAGCATGGGAGTCCATCCTTGAAGGCTACACACCATCCATCCAAAGGATAAAAAAAGTCATCAAGCCCTAGATGAAATGGATGCAAGAAGAAAAATATAAATTCATGTTTGATTCTAAAGCAAAGAATTATTTGTATTATGCATTGAATAAATCTAAATTTAATAGAGTAGATAGATGTAAAATGGCCAAAGAAGTTTGGAAAACATTAGAGGCTACTTATGGGGGGAACTTCAATAGTTAAGCAATATAAACTTTTAGTATTGCAAAGTGAGTATGATAAGCCTAAAATGAGAGAAGGAGAGAAAGAAAAGATTATTTCTCTAAGAAAAATGATCTAGGTGTGGTTATTAGAGGTACTAGTAAATATTTTCTTAAGAGCAATGTCATAATAAAAATGATTAGAACTCTCCCATTGGAGTTTAGATCAAAGGTTACAACCATGGAGGAAATTAGAGACTTTTCTATTTTAAAATTTGAAGAGCTTAAAAGTGCTTTTATTTCTTTTGAAATAAACCTCATAAGCAAAAGGGCAATAAAAGAAAATCCAATTGCTCTAAAATTTACCTCCAAGCAAAAGGAACCTAATGAGCAAGATGTGGGTAGTGAAGAAGAAATAACTCTTCTCTTAATAAGGCTGCAAAGGCTTATGAAAAAAAATAAAAGACCTAATTAATTAGAAGTTAAGAAAAGAGGTAAAAAAATTTTCAAGTTCTAGTTTTGATTCTTCTTCTATAGAATGTTCAATTAGTGGTGGAAGAGGCCATGTTGCCTTTGAATATCCTAGTAATGGTAGGTTGCAAAAGAGGGATGGAAATGATATGGAAGTAAAACAGATCAACTTCTACATATGTTGTGATGATGTAGAAAAAGGGAAAAAGAGGTGGAGAATGAGGCAAAAGATTCAAACCTCATCAATATGGATCTTATAGATGATGATGTTGACATCTCAAATGTTGAATTTGAAAATGAAGAAGAAATCTATGAACTTTTATCTTTTCAAAATATTTGGACAAAGTTGAGTAAACAAGTAAAGATTAAGAATCAAGATATTTCTTCTTTAAAATCAAAGATTTTAGACATCACAAAAGAAATCTTAGACCTTAGGGCTAAGACTAAACAACTAACTAGGTCTTGTAAGTAGATGAAGGAAGAGCTTGTAGATGTAAAACTTGTGAATGGAAGGCTAGTTAAAGGGAAAGAGTTCCTTTGGATGGTCTTATGATAAGAAAGAAGTTCACATGATAAGAGTGGGATGGGATGTTACACATAAGAAGCATCATCTACATCAACTCCATCTCAACCAAAGGTTACTCAAAAGAATGAAGAATCAATAGGCCCTACATCTCAACCAAGAGAAACTTCAAGGTATGATCACATTAACTACTATAGGAAGGTGAGATGTTATTATTATCATAAATTTGGGCATAAGAAATGGGAGTACAATTTTAACTTTTATAATATGAATATCTGGTCATATCATAAGACTCCTTGGTCTTACCAAAATCCACTGAGAAAGGAAACTATGCAATACCATAGGAAAAATTGGACAACTCAAAACAACAAGAGGGTTTAGAAAAAATCAAGAGTCAAAAGGAAAAAATAGGTGAATGAGGAGACTCTCTTCAACAAATTCATGAGAGGAAGTAAAGCCTAGGAAATTGAAGAAGTCTCTGTAAGAAGAGAAACCACAAAAGAGGAATCTCATTCTCTAGCATACTAGGCACCTTCATTCTCTTTGGTAACAAAGGTAAGTAAAGGTAAGTCTTTGATTTATTTCATTTGTACATTAAGAATATAATCCTTGGTAGCCATTTCTGAATCCCATCCTATTAAGCCTCTTCTAGAGGAGACATCTTCCTAAAGATGTCTTCTAGAAGATGTCTTCTCCCAAAAGTAGACATCTACATGAAGACTTCTACTTTTGAAATGAAATGTCTTCCTATCATTACCTTTAGCATGGTAAAGACATCTACTCTAAAAAGAAGACATCTTCATTATTTTTAACTATGAATGAGACATCTATTTTCCAAAAAAAAGTACCTTCTTTCTCATAAAAATCATTATTTGGTGCAATTATAAAAAATCCAAACCCTCTTTTTGTCCCTTTTCATTGAAGACAACCACAAGGAGATTACTAGGGTACTAATAGTGATAGTGATTTGAGTAGTATTGGATCATAAGAAGGTTGGAATGTCAAGGGTGCCACCAAAGAAGAAGTTTAGAGGAGGCTCCACCAACAATGCAAGCACCTACGCTTCCTAGTTTAGATCTAAACATGCCCAACACCAGTTTGAGGTAACACAAACCTTAAATATAATTTCTAAGCATTCATTTTTCTTTTCTCTACATAGTTAGAAAGCTTTGATGAGTTATTTTCAAGTTTTAAAGAAGGCTACTCTCATTACTATGGATTTCTTGGTTCTTGAATTTCTTATCAGAGAATTTTATTGTAATATTGTGATCACCGATGCTACTGTTGGGGCATTTACTAATATGGTTAGGGGTTTATTGATTGATGTGTTTCCATAATTAGTAAATTTACTACTTGTAATTTCTAGTATTGATGTTTTTCAAGTTTCCATTCATTCTTTGAATGATAACTTTTCTAATGGTATAATTCCCATCACACATGATGAGTTATATGATACCTTATTTGGAAAGTTAGTATTTTGATAGAGGTAGAATTTATAGGAACAAGATGTCTCTAGATGCTTCCACCTTGTTTCTTATTATTCTATATGACATTATTGTACAAGGGAGAAGCTATAACTATCTATTTCCATTCCAAGATTTTTTTCTTTACTGCCTACTTACAAGATAATGACTAGACTTACATCATACACACTCCTATGACTTGTTGACCATGTTCACTAAAGAGAGGATCTTTGGTCACCCTCATCTCATCAACCTATTGATCCATCAAAGAGATGTTCCTATTCTAGAGATGTGTTTGCTCAAAGGTAAGAGGAGCCTTCAAAAGTATGTGGAGAAGAGAAGCTCCTAACATGTAGATGAAGTAGGACCTAGCACTAGGCCATCTCCATCATACAAGAAGAGAGCATCATCATCATCATCAAGGGTTTCTCCTTAGTTAATTAGGTCCAAATCTACTAGTGCATACATGAAATCATCCCTAAAGAAGCTACTTTAGCTATTTTCTCATACTATAGGGATGACTGACATGAAGCTCTCTTACTTGTGTAAGAAAATGGATGCTTTTGGAGTGCCTCTTCAATATGATGGATAGTAGTTCTAGGAGACCATCACTCCTCCTATTTCAGATAGTGAATAGGATCTTCTTGCCCTACATAGAAATTTTGTAGCAACTAGACCTTCTTGAACCTATGACTTGGGAAATGCATCAAATTTAGAGAAGCCAGATGCATCACCAGCACATGTCTAGGGTGAGCATCATTATTGAATGTAACCTACACCTCATGTTCCTCCTTAGGATGATGTTCCTAGATCCTTTGAGTAGCAGGCTATCGAGAGCATCTTTAGGACTTTGTTGTAACAAAGGCCTAGCACTAACATTACTTATCAAATGAAGGGAGCTTCCTCATTTTCTTAGCAAGCTCCAACTTAGCTAGATCTACCAACTTCATCTTATTTTCAAGTGAAGATTTATCCACAGAGGGTCCTTATCTAGATCCCATCTTTAGATGATGATATTAAACAAAGTGTGACCAACACTAATACTAGTAATGATGATGGTGAGGAGGAGATGTAAAAATCATCTAGAGCTATAATTTCTTTAGATAATGAGTTTGATTATGTGATTGATTTTAGTGGTTAGAGTTCTTGAGTGTTCTCTCTCATTTTGCTGATGTCCAAAATGGGGGAGGTAGTACATTGATGTACACATATGTAAACATATGTGATTTGTGTATATGTTGAAGATGTATTAGTGACCATATTATATGGATAGTTTGTGGATACACAGTTTGTGGCTGGATAGGTTATACAAATAGTTTGTGGTTGGACAAGTTGTATAAATAGTTTGTGGTATAGAAAGATGATGCTTATCTTGGTTATCTTCTTATAGTGCACCTGTTTTTTTGGAGATAGATTTTTCCTTTGTTTGTCATCATTTTATTATGTTATTTTCTATTTTGATTTTACATTATCTCTACCCTATGCTTTGAGATTTGGAGCCTTTATCCTAATCCCTAGATGCCATGGAAATTTATGCCTCTTAATATTTTGTAATAATTACTTTTATTACTTATTAGTTTATCAACTCATCCATTTTCCTAAGTTTTGAACATCACCAAAAAGGGGGAGATTTTTGACCTTTTAGTATGTTAAAACCTTAAGAAAAATGAAGAACATAAAATGTTGTGAAATACGGTGTTTTTGTAAGGCATTAAAGAGAGCTCAAAGAATGACATCTACAAAGAGATCTCTAAGTAGAGACTACAAGAACTCAAGGGAGCATGACCATGTAAAGAAGACTACAACTTAAAATAAGATGCTCTAGTGATTAAAAGGAAGCTTCAAGAATCAAAGATCAAAAAAAGAGGATGTCTCTTAGAAGTAGAAGATGTCTTGGTCAAAGTGGAGTTGACTCAAAGAAGACATCTACCAAAAATAGGAGACATCTCCATTCAAGAGAAGACATCTCCATAGAGACATCCCAAATTTAGAAGAGATGTCTTCCTAGAATTGAAGTAATTTTTAGAGAGACATTCCAATCTCAAAAAATATGCCTATACTAGCTATTAGATAGTCGTTGCATGAATCCTCAGGTGATTTTAAAAACTTACAATCTATAAGAAGACTTCATTCTCTTGGGTATTGTGCAAGTGTTATGCATGAATTGTCATTATCAAAGCAATCATTGTATATTATTATTATGTACTTCATTTGTAAAATCATTTGATTGATTGATTGTAGAAATGTGCTTCAAAGAAGAAGGACTTGTAATGTTATATTATATTCTTTACTTGTGATTTTATTTTTCTCTTGTAGTCCTATTAGGATTGATGTGATTCTTGTGAGAAGGCATCATCATTGAGCTTGTTGGGATCCTACAGAATTGAGTGTTTATGTAGCATTAAAATACTTTAGAGAAAAGCTCAATTTGTGAAGGTTGTGGGATCCTTGAAACCTCATTCTAAGCTTGGTGCAACCTTGCAAGGCTCATTAGTTTTGTAGGGATGAAACACTCCAATAAAGAGATTAGAGCTTGTACAGGGTGTGGTGTCCTTCAAATCACTTCTAAGCTTGTTGGGACCTTATAGGGTTGAGAGTTATTGTAGTAACAAAAATTTCCTTAGTGGAGATCAAGCTTTGTAAATTTTATGATGCCCTTAAAGCCAATTTTTGAGAAACAAAGTTTGGAAGTGTGTAAAGAATCAACCCTCTAAGTGTGGAGTACCCAAGTTGGGAAACCTTGTAAATTTTGAATGGGGTTTTTATGGCTACTTAATTTTGTTTAGGAAACTTACTCATCCTTTCCCTATTGGTTCTCAATTCTCATTTCCCATATTAATTTATTTGGCCCTATTTCATTATGTTTTGGTTTGATTGACATTCATTGCTATATCATTTGGTTTTATTTGGCTTTATCTTCATTATTTTCTCATCATTTAGCCTTCTTTTGCTAGATTTTTCTATCATTTGGAAACTTTTGAACCTTAATTACCTTGGTTTGACATCAAAGGATGTCATTAGACATTAGTATAACCTTGTTTGACCATCTTGGACATCATTTGATGTTGTTTGATCATCATTTGATTTTCATTTGCCTCTATTTATCATCATTTGGACCTTCATTTGTTGTCATTCCATGTTAGTTGGCCTTTGATTCACCTTATTTACCTAATCTTCTCTCTTATGACCTCTATTGACCATGATTTGGTTATGTTTGACATCATTGAATGGGATTCAGTCATCACTTGATCTTCATTTGACCATATTCAACCATCATTTTTCCTTACTTTATACTATTTAATCATTATTTTATTCTATTTTCTTTAACCAACCTCCTATAACCTTTGTTGATCATGTTTCACCTTGTTTGAACAATGAATTAAGTGCTTTTGCTTATCTATGAATTATTACTAAAGTATTTTACATAACTTTGACATTATTTGATCATTTTATCATAAAAGTGTTATTTAATGTGCTTTTGGTTGATACACAGTATTGGAGTATGGACACCTGGAAGTAACTTAGTTCTCCTTTAAGCCTAAGTGAACCTTAGGATGATGTTGAATGATTTATCAACCTTGATTTCTTAGATCTTGAGCCTAAGAGCACATTTGACCACATAGAATTTATAGAAAAGCCTTTTGAGTGGCCTGAAATCCTAGTTAAAATTCTTAACCCTAAGGCTAGCAACATTATTGAAGACTCTCTAGTTAAGGTTCCTTTTACAACACATAGTGGTGAGAAGAAAAGACTAAAATTAAGTTCCTCACTAGAATTTGAATAGGCTCAAGACATCATTAGAGTCCTCCAACACAACATTAAAGCCTTTGCCTAATCATATGAAGATATGCTAGATCTTGATCCACATCTAGTACAACATAACATCATAATCAACTAGAGCATTAAGCTAGTTAGGCAAAAGGTTCACAAGATTGGACCAAATTTAGCCTTGGTAGTTTGGATGAGATCATGAAACTGTATTAAGTTGGTTTCATTGTTGCTATCGGTTATGTAGATTGGGTGTTTAGCATAGTGATAGTTCCTAAAAATGGGAGTATACGTATCTACATCGATTTTCAAGATCTGAATAGGGTAACTATTAAAGACAATTTTCCTTTAGCTAGTATTGGCCAACTTATTAATACTATGGCTAGACATGCCTTATTATCCTTCATGGATTAATTCTTGGGATGTAACCAAGTTAGGATTAACCTAGAGCATCAACTTTGTATAACCTTCATGATCCCTTTAGGGAATCTTTTGTTATACCATGATGCCCTTTAGTCTAAAGAATGCAAGCACAACCTATTAATGAGAAATGATGTATATCTTTAGTGATTATATGCTAGGGTTACTTAATGAGTAGGTGGATGACATAGCTATTATATCCAAAAATGGCTGATGACCATGTTCATGACCTTGACATTGTGCTTAAAAAATGCCTTAAATACAAACTCAACCTTAACACTAAGAAGTGTATTTTTGTTGTTAAAACTAATAAGATGCATGGCTTGGTAGTGTTTGAAGGTGGGATACACATTGATCTTGATAAGGTTAAGATGATATCCAACTTCGTAGCACCAACTAACCTTAAGAAGCTTTGGGGATTGCAAGGTAGATTACAATTTATCCATAGGTTCATTGCTAACCTTATAGATAAATTACAACTAATGTAATACTTGCTTAAGAAATTAGTTCACTATGAGTATATGGTTCAATGAAAAGAGGCCTATGAAAAACTTAAGTATTGTTGGACCCAAAAAATTCAATTGCTAGAATGGAAACTAAAATATCCTATGTGCTAGGATAGTTTTAGCCTTGATTCCCAAGGGCCTCCAAAAAATGGAATTCAAGGCAACCTTGATAGTCTGGTCAATTAGCTAGGGATTTACAAAAGTGTCAATGAAAACATAAATGGAAATGTAAACTAAAATGAAAATGTAAACATAAATGAAACTAAGATCATAAATGGAAATGGAATTGTAGATCTGGAATGAAAAAAAACACAAAAATGAAAACATGAACTTAGATATGCATAACAATGAACAACTTTATTGAAACGAAAAGTAAAGTAGCAAGTTCAAAAGGTATAGATTTTGTGCTAGGTGAGCAAGAAGTTACTTGGAAGGATCTTGAAGTCTGTTGGAGCTGGCAGGTTGTGTTTTGCATCAAATTCCATGATTTAGATTCTTCTCATTTCTTATTTCCAACAACTCATAGTTTTCACCAAAATAAAGCAATTGTGGCACAAATGGTATTCTTTCTTTGGTGTAGTGATACTGTGTTGGGAATTTTTATGCCTACTATAGATACTAGTTATTTCCAAAGGGATTTCAAGGTTAGAAAGGCTCTGTAGGTTGCAAATTGGTTTTAGGTTATGAAACTCCTTTTTCCAAGTCATGAAACTAGAATAAGGTGTTTACGATGGGTTTATATAGGTAATGGAATTTTTGTTTTTGGGCCTTGCACATCATGAGCATGATTACTGATAGATTGATGTCTATTTTTAGGTGTTAATGATTACAACCCTTAGCGTAGTTACCATTTATAGTAAGTTTGGAATACACCATAGCCACCAAAGCCCATTTGTTTACCATAAATAGTAAATAGACTTTTGTGACTATGTTGATACCATCCCAACAATGCTAACCTAAATGGACTACACTGAAGTTGTTGGAAAATGCTAAAAATGATGGAACTACCAAAACTAATAGAACTTCTATAATTGTTGAAACTATTAGAACTGATAGAACTACCAAAACTATTGAAGCGACTAGAACTATTAGAGCTATTGGAAATGATAATGTCTACACTAGCCATGTTGCAACTACTAAAGACTTGGGGTAACTACACTAGCTATGTCTATGTTAGGTTTTGTGGTGACTATGCTATATTTTGGTTGAAAATGGAAAATCCCATCAATTTCATCTATGCTAGTGGGTAGATGGTTCTAGCATAGTTGAGGTTAATCCCCTTCAAAAACCCATGAAAATGACAAATTTGGCAATACCCAAAGAATTTTTAGCCTTCCCAAGTTCAAATATAGACATCAGGTAACCTTTTACACTTGCAAAGTAAGATAACAGTAACTTCTAAGGCATTTGTTAGCTCCAAAAGCTAAATTATGCAAAATTGTGGCTCATGGATTGTAAATCTTGCATTTATAATAAATTCTTACTGTAAGTGGGAAAATGAAGGTTATAAATTAGCAACATGAATTTTCTTAATGGTGTTTCATTGGTTCCTCTTTGTTGATGTTTGAAGGATTAACTCCAAAGACATTGGCAAAGAATACAAAACACTAGTGCAGGTCCATCACCAATGTTCCCTATCTATGCTTGATTCAGTAGTGCCAAACCATGCCAAAGAGTGCTCATGATGATGGGATAAGGTTATGATAAGGTAATAAATGGTAATTATAGTATTTAGCTATAACGAAATGGTGATAAGAATTAATAGTGAATCCCAAATGTTGACATCATGGCTATGATATGACATCAACATGTTTGTCCATTAATTAAGGCTTCATACATTGTGCTTTCAAAGTGTTGGTCACTTAGCAATGTGTTTGAGAAACCAACACCTCACTCCAAGGTTTCTTTGGCCATTAGGCTTCTTCCTTTGCATGTTTGGTTTCATTGGATTGTTTATTTGGGTTTCATTAGCTATTTATCATCTTGGCAATTTACTTCCCCTTTGAAACCTTCATTGGCTTTCTTTGCCAAGGCTTGGTTTGGTTTGGTTTTTCTATAGAATGAGATGTGTTACATTCAATAGACTTGATGATGGAGCATGATGAGGGAATGTCATATGACCATAATGCATGAGTTCCAAAAATAGGTCATCATTATTTTTTAGGGTGATGAAGGTTATGATCAGGCTATGGGATTGGGCTCAAGGGAATGATAACAACAATGATGTGGAATAAGTGCTCTTGACATATCAAGATAAATTCATCAAATCTTGTGCATCTAGGTCACATGATAACTTGCTACTATAATGAGTTACATAGTTGTGATGACATAAAGCTTCATCCTACAAGCACAACTCCAAGAGAACAAGAAAAAAAGATAAAGAATACATGTTGTTAATGAGTAGGCCACACTAGATAACCAACAACCCAAGTCACAATATGTTACCATTGCCACAAAATAAAGAGATCTATGTGATGTGCATTAGATTTACAAAGTTCTATAGTTCATTAATTGTGCCAAATAAGGAGAGAGAGATAGAGCATGCAAGCTCTCTTGTTGTCCATCATCAAAGTCATCAACATCAGTCATTTATTACAACTTGTCAATTATGGTAAACAATGCTACAAGAAAACATGTGAGTGTTATATGTAATCAGGGCTAGGTGATGGCTTTAATGTTATATTACAAGGGTTTGATGATGTCATGAGTAGTGCTAAGTCCTAGTGAGGAACTTGGTTTCATGTGTTTTCTTCTCACCACTGTTGTCTTAGATGGAAACTTTGAAAAAGGGACCCTCTGTGATGGCTTGAAGGTTAATGATCATCAAACTACTTTAGGATGTTAATTTTGTATGATAGAATGGTCTTGAGGCTTAGTGTTTGGATATTTTAGGTCAACTTGGTCTTATAACATCACAAGAGGGATCCATGTAGGCTTCAAGGATAGTTAAATTTTTCTCCTTGTTCTCTTGGCTCATTCCTGTATGACAACATAAGCACATCAAGTGTCACCTATGCCAACATGATATAAAATATCTTAGTAACTATGCAAACACATGCTATTTCAATTACAAACAAAATGTAAACAAGGTTAACCAAGGCTCTAAGAGGTAGGTAAAGACAAATAGGATGGAACAAAGGATAAATAAAGGCTACATAAAGGTCAATCAATGTCAAAAAAAGTTGAAGCATAATGAAGTACAAGAAATAAGGCCAAACATGGGTAACTAAGATTACATTTTCTAGTTTAAGGCCTTAGCGGGCCATGTTGCCAGTTTAAGGCCTTGGTAGGGCATAATTACATGGTGTTAAATGATGGTCAGGAATTGTCAAACGTCATCACTTAATACGAATCAAAGGATAAAAAAAAAGAATTAACAGAGGCCATAACATAAAAAATAACATCACTTAACATGAAATTGAAGTGATGTAAAGGCCAAATAAGGTCAATTGATGGTAATAAAGGTCAATAATGCATAACAAGATCAAAAGCAGTCAAAACACTATGGAATATGGCCAAATCAGTTAGAATTTAATACATCTGGTAAAATATGGTGAATATTGATTAAAAAGAGTTTCCATTTTAGAAATGTAAATAGAAACAAAAATAAAAATAAACATAGAAATGGAAATAGGAATAGAAAAAAAATACATGTGGTAAAATACGATTAATATTAGTTAAATAGGATTAGATTTTGCTAGTGTTAGGTCTTAGTAGGCCTTGGTATGGGGCTATAGGGTTGACAAGGAAGTTTGGACACATGGGGAGATCATTCGAAGGCTATTTTAAGGTAAAATTAATAAATTTTCTTATGACTACACTAGGCTCTACTTGTGACTACCTTGGTCCAGCATAGTCATGTATTATAGTCATGCATTTCCTTGTGTAGTCAACACTAATGGGTAGTTTCCTACTACCTATATGGTTACTTTTGAGCTCTTTATGGTCTTAATAACTAGTGCAAGGGGTTATTATTAAGGATTGGTAAGTTTTGGCTCTATTTTCTACCTTCCAGAAGCTAAAAATGATGTTTCCATTGGTGACTACGTTGGGCCACCACAGTTAAGGTAGGTCCCAATGTAGTCACATGGAATAAGTGAATTACTAGGATTCTAGGGTTGTTCTTAGGTCTTTGCTAGCTTCCCAAGACAATGTAGGGTCATTGAAGGATTGAATCAACTACTTGAATATCAAAATTAGGTAACAGAAGTTGGTTTTATGGCATTTCCCATCAAACTACACTAGGCTAGTGTAGTCATGCATGGTGTTAATGTAGTTGAGTGGAATTTGGTATTTCTAGGGCCAAAACAAAGTGAAAGTATAGCTAGATGAAGTGGAATAGGGTTTTGGGCTTCCTAAGTTAGTTTTGGATCATTTTGAGTGGCATAGTGGTGGTAAACCTTTCCACCAAGCATGTTTTCATTATGACTACACTAGGCTAGTGTAGTCATAGACTTCCCAAGTGAAGCCATGCATAGAATATGATTTGAGGTAAGTTTCCATGCCTAATTGACCATGCTAATATACTTTTGGGGTCACTAGATGTAGTTGATCTTGGTGTAGGTTGTTTCAAAGCCTTTTATCATTGGTTACCTTCAATGGACTTCATTATTGGTTTGGTGACAAGTTGATTTCTTCATTGCTCTAATGATGATTTCTTGCTAACTTTTGAGTTGTGGGGCATAATTAGTGGGTCATTGTGGTCTTACTTGTCAAAGGTGGAGGAAATTAGATAAAAAATCCTTAGGCTTTGGAGGATTGGTATCTCATTGATTACATTATGATGTTGAAGCCACTGAAGGAGGGACACATATGATGAAAGGCTTCTTAGGGGCAGGAGAATGTAATACCCTTATGATGAAGGGCTCTTAAGGCTTTTTGTTTTGAGGCTATGATGGTATCCTAATGACAAAAAATTTCCTATGAGGATTAGACCATTTGGTTTCTCTGAATGAAGCTATAGTGTAAGAGTTGTTATTGGTGCTTAGAGAGTTGGGCTCATTCAATACCAAATCTCTATGATCTATCATCTTCTGGAGGTCATCCTTTAATGCTAGGAAAAAATTGGTATTATGGCCAGCCATTTGATGATAATGAAAATACCTATCTAGTCTAAAGAATTATGGTATCTTTGGATCATTTGTTGTAGCTATTGTTGGGTCCCAAGCTATGTCAAAAAGACAATCATGCCTTGTATGATTTTCTTTAGACATTTTCATATGTTGTATATAGTTGTCTTTAAGAACTATTCTGGAAGCTTAGAGGGCTTCATAGGCAACCTTATGTACTTAGACCTATCCTTATAGCAAAATTTTGGTCTTGTTTGATTTGGATCATAGGAAATTGATGGTTGTGATGAGTCTCAAGATGTGTTGTAAGGTAGTGACCCCTACTTCTCTACTTGTTTTGACTCTTTTGTCACTGTAGCCACAATTGTATGTTCTTTCTTGGTTTTATCCCTATTCCTTCTTTCATGTTTATTTTTATAGGACACATAGGCTAGGTTAGTACTTGCCTTAATTGCCTCCTCAATGTGTCCTATAAAAATAGTGAGAAGGCTTGGCTTAGTGATTGAGGCTCTAGGTAGTAAAGATTTGAATTGATAAAGTTATTTACTGCTCCTTTGTAGATGGCCAATACGTGAGTTTTAGTAATAGGTTCTAGAATATCGTTAAGTGTTGAGTTCCATCTTTGAATGAACCTTTTAATCATTTTAAGTGGGCCCTTCTTCACCTTCATTAGTTGATCCAATGTGGCATCCAACATCAAGTTGTATCTAAAGTAGTTGACAAATTGGTCTATTGAGCTCTCAAGGAAAGAGATGAAACCCCTAGGGAAGGTTTGATACCAATCTAAATCCTTTTGCTTAAGGAACATGGGAAAAATCTATAGTAGCATATAAGTCCAAGCTTGTAAAAATAGGTATCCAAATAAGAAGGTGACTAGGTGTGCATTAGCATTCCCTTCATCATTGTATTTGGTAAAGTTTGGTATGGGCATGCTAGTGGACAAGGTTATTTGATGTACCATAGGGCTTATAGGATCATCTTGGTAGAAATCTAGAACCATGACCATCTAATTTATATTGGCCTTAGGTTTTTGCAACTCTTTGGTAAGATCTTGGATCATTTGAAAGGCTTAATCCAAGCCTTGGGGCATCCTTGTAGGTTGTGGTGCTTATATCAATGGTTGAGGAGGAAGTTGTAAAGCTTCAAGATGTACAATTAACATTGGCATAGAGGGGAGAGGTTGTGTGACCACTGTTGTAGGTGGGTTAAATAAGGAGAAAGAAGTTTGAGTTGGAACTTGTGGTATGAAGGGTATGAAAGGAGTATGAAAGGCATGTATTTCTTGGGGTCCCAATGAGGGTCTTCCTAGTAAGAAAAAAGGAGATGATAACGTAGACATCACCAATAATAGGTGAATGGAGTAAGGTTGTGTGGCAAAGGATATCAACAAGAACAAGGTGGTGGATTGAGAACTGAGTTGTGTGTAGTATGTGGTGATGATGGGTATGGACCAAAACATGGTAGGATGGATAGAAGGAGAGTTGGGTTGAGGGACATTTTCCATGAATGAGGTAATAGACATGGAGTTCAACATCGTGGTTTGGGAAGTTGAATATTATAAAAGACTTCCAATGAAGGTGTCTAGCTCTTGTTTGACCTCGAACTTAGCTTCCTCTTCTTAACAATCCTCTAAGATAATTCCCTCACTAAAATCATTGACTTTTATGAGTTGTATGAGCATTTTTGCATAAAATTTTGTGAATGGAATTTGGTCATAAAGGATGTTATGTATTCTTTCCCATCTTGGTGTATGGTTTCAAATTGGTGGTTGGTGTTAGATTTGAAACATGGTATTAAAAGACCAACTTGCATCTTTGCATAGACAAAGTTGTATAACTCCTCATTAATGATTGCAAAATCCAAGTTTTTTCCTCTTTGCCTAACTGATCATCTTCGTTCTATGACCATAGGGTCTTTCAAGTCATAGACATGAGCTACATCTTGGTTGGATGTCATGTTTATTAGTTTAAGGAGCAAGATGGTTGATCGGCTAAAGGACATTGTCAAAGAGATGGTTTTAATATTTTTTACTATTTTTAGTAAATACTATAGTCAATGGGTTTATCCACAAACATAGTTGGCTATAAATAGAAAGAAAATAAGAAAATTACTACTATAAAATACTATGTAGTAGAATTCCATGTATTATGTAATAGACAAGATTTAAGATGGTAATTCACACTACTCTAGATCTTTCCACTAAATTCCACAGCGAATGGAAATGGATTTCTAGAATGGAAATGAATTTTAAAATGGAAATGTGTTTTTGAGGTAAACTACATTAGTTCCTAGAAAATTAGCAATTGCTATGAAATTACAATGAAAATCCAATTCAATTACCACAACTCTACTATGGTATGTGGGAAAGGATTTGGGTAGCAAATGTTGGTTTTACCAAAATGTGTTAGCAAGTTTTAAAGTTGATAATGTAACAAACTTGAAAAAGGTTTTTTAGAAAATATTGAAAAAGGGGTTTTAGCTAAGAATTTGGGTGGAGGCTCTCCTTCTAGTGCTAGAACAATATTGGACTTGGAAACTTCGGTTGCTAAAATGAAAAGTGAAATATCCTAGGCACCAAAATAGTTTTAGTGTCGAATGCCAAGTGGCTCCAGAAAATGAGAGTCAAGGCATCCTAGATGGTCTAACCGATCACCCAAGGACTTATAAAAGTATCAACAAGAACATGAACAAAGATGAAAATGTAAATGTAAAGGAAAAATGGAGGTGGAATTATAGATTCTAAATGAAAAAAAAAAAACAAAAATGAAAACATGAACTCAGATCTACACAATAATGAACTACAAATTTACTAAAATACAAAATAAAGTAGCAAGTTAAAAAGGTACAAATTTTGTGCTAGGTACAAAAGAAGTCACTTGGAAGGAGCTTGAAGTATGTTGGAGCTAGTAGGCTATGTTCTATGTCAAACTCCACTATCTGGATTCTTTTCAACTCCTATTTCTAGCAACTTCTTGCTAGTTTCCATTGGAATCAACAACAATGATAACATATGGTATTCCACCTTTAGTGTAGTGATACCACATTGGAAGTCTCTATGCCTAACATAGATACTAGGTTTTTCCAAATGGGTTATAAGGTTACAAAGAATCTCTGGGTTGAAAAATGCTTTTAGGTTATGAAACTCATTTTTTGAAAACATGGAACTAGAATAAGTTGTTTATGTTGGATATATATAGGCCATGGAATTGGTGTTTTTGTGTCTTGCACATCACTGTCATGATTACTGATAGATTGATGTCTATTTGCAAGTGGTAATCATTACAACCCTTAGTGTAGTTGTCATTTATAGTAAGTTTGGAATACACCATAGCCACCAAAGTCCATATATTTCCTATAAATAGTAAATATACTTTTGTGACTATGTTGACACCATCCCAACTATGCTAACGTTAGTGGACTATGTTGAAGTCGTTGGAAAATGTAGGAAATGGGAATGATGGAATTGCCAAAATTGCTAGAACTACTAGAATTGTCGATGTTTATGCTTGCCATGCTATAATTGCTAAAGACTTGGGGTGACTATGTTGGCCATTGTTGGAAAAAATGGAAAATGAAAAATGGAAAATCCCAATAATTCCAATGCTACATCTATGCTAGGTTTTGTGATGACTGCTAGATTTTGGTTAAAAATGGAAAATCCCATCAATTCCATTTACACTAGTGGTAGATGATTCTAGCATAGTTGAGGCTAAACCCCTATAAAAACCCATGATAATCCCAAAGAATTTTCAACCTTTCCAAGCCCAAATATAGACATGAGGTAACTTTTTCTACTTGGGAAGTATGGAAACAATAGCGTTTGAGGCATTTTTAGCCCCAAAAGCTAAGGTATGCAAGACTGTAGCTCATGGACTACAAATCTTACATTTGCAATAAATTCTTGCCTCAAGTTCAAAAATGAAGATTGGAAATTGGTAGCACATAAATTTTCTTGGTGGTGTTTCAAGTAAGAGTTGGCACAACTACCCATGGTCTATTTGTCACAAAGGGATAAACCTTTTTATATCTACCTTGCTATCTACTTTGCTAGAAATAAGATGATGGAGTAGAGCTATCAGTATACTATGTAAGCCATGACTTAATTGCCTATGAGACCCAATACACTGAAGTAAAGAAGCATTGTCTAGCCCTCATCTTCTTATTAAAGAAGTAGAGACACTACCTCTTTAGGAGCTAGGTTAATGTCATTTGTAAGGACAATGTGCTTAGAGTCATAACAACCAATATTTATGAAAGTAGCCAAATAGCATAATGAAAAGGCATAATAGCTAGGTTTGACCTCCATTACATCTCCCAAGCCTCAACCAAGGGTTAAGCTATAGCTGCACAAACCATTGATCTTAGATTCCCTAATGAACGTGTCAACATTGTCAAAGTACCTAAGGACTATGAGGAAATCATCCTCTTTGAGGGAGCTTCAACTACCCATGGGGCCAATGCTGCTGCTATCTTGAAATCACCTTCTAGAATCCAACCTTTCACTTACTATTTTCAGCTTCCATGCATCAAAAATACAGTAGAGTATGGAAGAGAAATCAAAGGAATGATGGTAGCATGTGACCAAGGAATCAAATTCTTGATGATCAATCATGATTCACAACTTGTGATTAACCAAATACTAAATATTTATGCATGTAAACCAAAAATTTGTAACCTTATTATGACCTAGGTAAAATACTAATGTGATAATTTATAGACATTGGTATCCAACATATACCTCAAACCAAGAACACCTTAGCTGATTCCATTGCAATCTTATACCTAAGTGTAACACCCAATGTATTTAGTAATTTACCCTCCTTAACCATGAAATGTGTTATTCCCATTATGCAAAACACTAAAGCCATTTCCATAGCCATTGTTAGTATCACTCCTCAAAAATAGTGGTATGATGATTTGAAGTTCTACCTAATGCATGGTGAATGTTCACAGGGCCTAACTACTTCTCAAAAGAACAATATACATATAAGATAAAAGCAACACATCATCATAGATAATATTACATTATGCGCATGCTCTTATGATGGTTAATTGTTAGTGTGCTTTGGAAAAACCAAAGCCTACACAATCCATGAGCAAGTTCATGAAGGCATATGTGGGGGCCATATAAAACTTGAAGCCATGGTCATGAAGATTAGACAATTAGGTTATAATTGGTCATATACGAAAACTGACTATCTACAAAATGTTAAAACCTGTGATACCTATTAATGACATAATAACCTAATACATATGCCACCAACTAAGTTACATACTACTTAGATAGCCTAGCCATTTCAACAGTGGGGACTTAACATTATTGAATCTATAATGCCTATGTCTTCTATAGGGCATAGCTTTATCATCACTACAATTGAATATTCTACAAAGTGGATTGAAGCTATTCCTCTAAGGAAGACAACATCTCAACAAGTGTATAAATTAATGCTAGAGAACATAGTAGTTCATTTTGACAAACCTTTGACCATAGCTATAGATAATTAACCATAATTTAGTAGCCAAGAAACTCAAGAATTTTGTCAAAACCTAGGCATTAAGCATTCCTTTTCATCACCATATTACGCTCAATCCAATGGAAAAGTTGAAGCTAGCAACAAGGCCATCATAAATTTGGTTAAAAAGATGCTAAATAATAGCAAACACAAGGGCATGAATGGCTTGTCCATGCACTTTTGGTCATATAAAACTAGCTTCCAAACTATGACTAATGTCATCTCATATAGCCTAGTTTATAGATCTGAAGCTATTTTAACTCTTGAATTATAGGTTTCATCACTAAGAGTGGCTTTATCTAACTTCATCAAAGATGAGCAAAACACGGAACTATGTACCAAAGCTCAAGATTTGATGGAAGAGAAAGAAATACAAATGCACTCGCTCACATCAAATGATATCAAGAGAGGTAGAAGCAACAACATCACCATGACATAAATGAGCAGAAAATTAAGGAAGAAGACCTAGTCTGTAAGGTTTCTTGTGAGTATGTGAATAAATTCTCAACTAATTCAAAGGGACTTGTTTTTGTCACCAAAGCCTATGGAAATAGAGCTTTTAGAATAGCAAACATGGATGGAAATGAATTAGCCAATGTAGTCAACCATTCCTATTTCAAGCCTTGTTACATCTAACTTGGTCTTCTTTATAGGTAAATCAACAAGTTGACATCGAAAACCTTTACAACCCATTACAAGCAAGCCTACATGACCTCTCTCTCTTTCAATCTCTCTATTTGACACAATAAATGAACTACAGATTTTGTAAATTTGATGCACATTAAACAAATCTCTCTATGATCTAAAAATAGTAACCTATGGTGGCCTAGTTTGTTGGTTGTCTCATGTAGCCCTATATAGTGTATCGTAATGACATGTTTTCTTTGTATTTTTTTCTTATCCTCTTGTTGTTGTGCTTGTAGGATGAGGTCTAAAGTCATCACAAAGGTGCATCTCATCACATCAACAAGTTACTACAGGACCTTGATATGTAAGATGTGGTGATCTTGGCCTACTATACCAACAGTGCTTTTCTTACATCGCTCTTAATACCCCCTCCTTGAGCCACAATCCCATACTCTAATTATAATCTTCCTTACCCTAAACAACAATGGTGACCTATGTTTAACACTTATGCATTGTGGCCATGTAACATCTCTTTCATCATAGTATACCATCAATTTCATTGGATGAAATACATCTCATTCAACAAGAAAATCAAATTGAGTTTGGCCTTGGCAATGAAACCCAATAAAGGTTTCACCCTACAAAAAAAAGGGAAAGAAAATTGTGAAGTAGCTGAAAGGTCAATGAAGCTTCAAAAGATAAACCAATGACTTCAATCAAATAAAGGAAGGAGTGTAATGGCCAAAGAAACCTTGGAGTATAGTGTTGGTTCCTCAAAAACATTACTGAGTGATCAACACATTGAAGCATGAAGCACAAAGATTACACCACTTACCAAGCATGTCATGACCATACCATAACCATGATGTCAACATGTGGAACTCATTATTAACCATTCTCCTACAACAAAATATAGTCTCTTTCATATACCATCTTATTACAACCTTATCCCACCATCGTGAGTACTCTCTAGCATGGTTCTAAAGCTACAAAATCAAGCATGAACAGAGGATGTTGGTGATAAACCTATTATAGTGTTTTGCATTCTTTGTTGATGTCTCTTGGGTTAATCCTTAAAACATCAACAAATGGGGGCCAAATAAACACCACTAAAAAAATTCATGTTGCAACTTGTTGGCATTGTAACCTTAACCATTAAACTTGAGGCATAATCTTATTATAAATGTGAGGTTTGTAGTTCACAAGATGCAATCTCACATACTATAACTTATCAAGGCTGAAAAATGCCTCATAAGTTATTGTTTCTTGACTTCCCAAGTGGAAAAGCTATATCAGGTATGTATATAGGCTTGGGAGGGTTGAAAATGCCTTGGGGGTTACCAAATCTAGATTTTTCATGATAATTTTATTGGTAATGGTAATTAATACGCTAGAACAAATTGCGATTGGTGTATTGATTTATGGCCTTTCAAACATCACATCTAAACCCATGTACTTTTTCATGGAGATGCAAAAACCAATGTATTTTCCATGGAACCTAGTGTACCTTTTTCAAGGCCAATGTATCTTTGGTAGATTCAACATGTATTTTCAAAGCCAGTGTATTTTTTATGATTTTTATGCATCAAAATTATGAAAAATTGAACAATGTGCTAAGGTTTGGTGGCCTGTAAAACCTATAATTTTCAGCAATAAGTTAGCAATCATTGTAGAGATATGCAAAAATATATTAATATCAAGAAAGATTTACATGAAGTCCAACCACATTACAAGAACTTTTTGGCAAATTGACAATTGATTAAGCATTAGAGACTCTTAGTGTAGTTGCATAGTAGCTAAAAGTCATGCAATCATCCACCATTTTATAACTAACATAGTAGATCTACACTTGAGAACTAATAAGAAGTTTTAGAAGTTGAAGCTTGGAAGCACTTGAATCATGCAACTAATTGCAAGACACAATCTATTGATTTTACTAGACTTCAAGCATCACCTGGGTAGCTTCTAGTATACCTAGGCATACACTTGTAGTTATTTGAACTCTATTCTATTAGTATTTTATTATTTCAATAAAATTTATAGTTCATTTATTTGTGTAAGTTTATTTTAAGTTAATTATTGTGCTTTATCTTAGGTTAAATTTGCATTTTTCATTGAATTTATTTACATATGTTTACACTTCCTAATTTCTAGGTGATCAACAAGACCATCCAGGGCACCTTAGATCCTCTTCCTCAGAGGCCCTTAGAATCCAAGGTTAAAATGTTCACCAAGGATCTTCAATTTTCTATCACCAAATTTCTCCTTGCAACAATGTATCTCTTAGAGTGTTTTTAGATCTTTCATATAGAACCATTTTAAAATTGCACTACTTAGTAAGCTAACGTGGTAGAGCTTGTTTTGATTTTGTTAGTAGAGCTATATTTTGGCTCTATGAACAATGTATTCTCTCTAGTGCTAATGTTGTAGAGCCATTTTTAGTTTTATGAATGTTTAGCTATGTGAATGCTAATGTGATAGGGCTTGATGTGGCATATGTTGATGTGGTAAATGTAGCATGCTTGGTCTAGATGAAAAATAAGGCATCATCTATTTGCTGACATGGAAATGGCTAACATGGCATTGTAGACATGATAGATGAAATTTTCCATTCATTTCAAGCTTGAGATTCTTCATCTAGATCCTAATGTGATGAGGTAGATCTACTTAGCTGACACGACTAGTAGAGCAACTTTTACTTTACTTAGTAAATGGAAATTTTGGTTCTATGAACATGTGCTATCTAGAAAGCTTGCATGACAGAGCTCATTCATCTCATTCTTCTAATCAAATTCAAGCTCTATGAACTTCCTCCAGAGGCTAATGAATCTAACATGGTAGAGCTATTTCATAGAGTCATTTTGTAATTCTACAAAACTTCTTCACAAGCTAACTTAGGAGCTTATGTGGTAGAGCTATTTCTAAGCTCCACGATGAATGCTCTAGCTTTAAATTTCAAATGCTGATGTGTCAAATGAAGCTTTTAAATGAGGTTTTACCATCTAGATGAAAATGCTCCATGATGAAAATGCTCCTAGCTTAAATTTTTTCTTAATCCAGATGTTGATGTGGATGGTGCTAACATGGAAAATGAAGCATAGTTTCTATAGATGAGAAAATAAGCTTTCTCTACTTGTTGACATGATGGCATTGACATGGTATTGCTAACATGGTAGATGAGGTGACATTGATCTAGATGAAAAAGTAAGCTTCATTTGTTTGTTGATGTGGAGGAGCTAACATGATAGTTCTAACATGGTAGATGGAGCAGTTAGATGGGATTTTATCATCTAAATGAAGTGCACTCCTATCATTTTCTAGCTTTAACAAGCTTACATTATCTAGATGATGATTTTTCATCTAGATGAAAATATTTGATTATTTTGAATGTTGATGTGGCTCATTAAGCTAGTCTTGTCTATCTTTGTAGAACCAATTTTTGGTTATATGAGCCTAAGTTATAACAACTTATGTGAAAATGCTAATAAGATTGGTGCTAATGTGCTTCTTAGAATTGATTTAGAGCTTTTTAGTAGAACCATTTTTAGGCTCTATGAGCTCATTCTACAAAGAGCTATTGTGAAAGATGATGACATGGAAGAGCTTCTTTGTAGAATTATTTTTGGGTTCTACAAAATTCTTCTATAAGCTAACATGGCTCATAGAACCCATTTTTGGCTTCATGAATCAAAGCTTAATAGCATAGCAGAGCCAGTTTACAATCCTACAAATCCTTCCTCCAACAGGAAGGTATCTCAGCAAAGGTAGAGGTGGAACTAAATCCAAAGTTTGAGATTATCTCGATATGCTCTACTAACATGGTCATAATACCACTTTGTAAAGAAACTTCCTAATTTTACAAGTTTCTTTATAAGAATAAGCTAACATGGTAGAACCAAAGAAAGAATTCTTTGTAGAGCTATCCTTTAGATCTATGAAACTCTTTTATGGATAACTTGGTAGAGTTATTTTCTATGCTTAAATCAAGCTATTTTCTTAAAGTGAGGATTTTATTTAGTGCCCAATTGTTTGTTCTAATGCTCATTAAAATGAAATTGATTCATAGGCTTTGTGATTCCATTTTTGTTGATCCTAGTTTAGCTAATGACTAAACAAAGCACATGTGTATTCCAATTTAACTCATGAAAGTCCTATCTTTGATATCTTAGCTCATTTATTCTACTCAGTGTTGATTTTGAATTAGAAATCCTAGCTCTTCAAACTTTCTAGAAATTTAACAAACTTGTAATTGTCAAAGTAGAATGATTTTAATACCCTTTCTCTTACGAAATTTGATTGTGAGGTCCTTAATTTAATCAATATCCTTGCCAAGGCTCTTTCATAAATTTTCCTTTGGATTTATCTTAATAAAAAATTTGCATGTTAAACCTTAGCTTAACCATACTGAGTGATTAGGTTCTCTAGTAATGAGAATTCAGTCATGCTTTATTAATGGCCAAATGTTATAGCAGATTGCTAAGCCTTAAAATTATCTTACTTCAAGGAGGATCAAACAACTAAAAAGGGTTTTAAGTTTCTAGCATTTCTATGTGTACTTCTTTTCAAAAAATTTCTTTTGTTTCAGGCTGAATTTCATATAATTAGTAACATAGCTTGAACCATTATCCACTTTGAATTATAGTAAATCTTGTGTTAGTATTTCTTATTTTGCTTTTCATTTGACTTGTTTGATATATCCTTGGGTATATCAAGCTTTACTCTAATGCCATTGAATGCATATAAAAATTATTGCATCATAAGAAGCAAGATAGGAAGAGGACTAGCCCTCGCTTTTGGTTGGTGATAGGCCTAACCATGATGGTAATTCTAGATAACCTCTAAGGTATAGATGCTAAATGAAGATAATACCAAGGAACACTCAGAGCATTATCCAAATACATTATTCCACATTCATAAAGCATCTTTTCATTTTCCTTCTACATTTTTCCTATTATTTTCTTTACACATAAAAGAAAATGTTATACATATTTGATGTTTTCCATGATATTCTCTTATGCATAATATTTAATATAATGAATATGGGAATGGGATATCACATAAGTATGAAAAACATTATATTAAATGGATATTTAATGTTCCCATAAAATATTGAAGTATAAATGGAATAAAATGCATCACTCTTAAGGTCTATTGACCTATTGAAAGGTTGATCAATCCAAATTAATGGAAAGATTAAAATATAGAAAAAGAAGCACTCTTAAAGTTATTTAACCTTTCCATAAGTCACTTGACCTAATTTTAATAGTCAATGAAAATTTTTCAGTTCTAATCCCCTAAGATCAAGTATAATAACTACACTAAAAGCTTATGGTTTATAAAATAAAGCTCAAGGTCAACTGACCTAGGCATAGGTTGATTGATCTTAGATAAGATCAATATTTCAAGGAAAAAGTGACAAAAAGTAAAAATAAAAATAGAATAAAAATCCTCTTGAATGCTATGAGACAAGTAAGGCATTAAGAATTAATGTTTGCTATTTTTCTCCAAGGGTGAAGCATTCATCCAAGGACATCATAGCTCTCATGGCCATTGTTGCACAAGTGAAGATGGATCATTGGATGAAGATGGGTCTATTAGTAGTAGCAAAGTAGATCAAAGTGAGGTGGAAGAACTTTAAAATAAATAATTACTATTTAAGAAAGCTTAAAATAAATAAAAAATGTTTATTTTATTCTTATTTTAAAAATATCTATATCTCTTGCATGTTTTTTATTCATATGAAATGCCATTTGTCTATTACGAGATCTTGAAAGCATAATTACACTATCTTTATGTTAAGATCTAATTTGAGGATTTGAGCTTAAAAATATTTATTGTATGAAAGAAAGAATGGAAACCTTTATAACTAGTATTTTTTCTTTAAGGTTTTAAAGATTAGAAGGAAACCCAAGGATATAAGAGATTTGGATAAATCTACAAAGTGGACTATGCCTAAGTCAAATCACTATAAATCTCAGTATGCTCTATTCATTTTATTTATTTCTTACATTTCATTTTGATCATAGCTTAGAGGTTCTTTACTCTAATTTATTTAAAAATTTGTAAGAATATATTTATCGTTATATCTAAGTTAGATTATGTAAATGTTTATTATGGCAGTCTATTCATCCACCTCTAGAATATAACATTCAATCCATAGTTGGTATTAGAGCTTTGTCTCTTAAGTACTAGACTAGCCTCCATAAAGAGTTTATGCTTGTTTTATCATGTTTATTATAGATTCATAATCCATACATAAGTCTCCATTCTTTAATGAATCTAACTATAATTATTAGAAAAACAGGATGACGTGTTTTATATAGTCCTTGAACTTTGAGATTTGATTGTTGATTAAGCATGGTTATTTTAAACCCATGGAGATTCACAAAACAACAAATGGAAATTCTTACATAAGACCAAATCCTATCAAAAGTTAAAAAGAATGACAATAAGAGGACACATGCAACAAATTCTAAGACAATGAATGATTTCTATTGTGATTTATTCCTAGAGGAATTCAACAAAGTTATTTGGTGAAAAATAGACAATTATATTTAAGATCTTAGTGAGTCTATACATATAGAAACCACTTTGATTAAGTAATTCAAGGTATAAGTTTTCAATCATAAGGCTGTTGGCACATTTGGCCATTTCATGGAACAGTAAGATTCATTTTAAACATTATGGTAAGAATGGGAGAGTGTAAATGTGTTATTTCCTACCATTGGTATGGGATCCAAGAGAGACCATACCAATTATTGGTGGAAATAATGATGCACATATGAAAAATAGTGAGTAGAAGATAGTAAGAGACAATGTGCCAATGGTGAATGAATAGACAAGCATAGAATTATTCATTGTTAGAAATACATTCAAGAATTGATCATTTGGATACTGGTAAAAAACATAAAAGAGCACTGGAAATAAAAAAAATTGGGAAATTATCAATGGATGTTTGCAAATGGAAAAGCTATTATTAACGGTAAATACGATGATCTAAACTATGGTATTATTCTAAACTATGGTATTGCTCATGCTTTGGAAAGGAGACGCATTGGTACTGATGCAGGGAAGTTCTAAGGTTTATTGATCTATAATGGCTTCTATTTTTACGTGCAAAATCAATTGTTTTCTTTGGCCTCAAATCGACGGCGCCTCTGCTAGGCGCGTTGTGCCAGAACCTTGCAGGGACACGGGTTCAAAGGTGATGGAGGAAGAACTCTCATGGACGTTTCCGCTTTCAAAATAGAAACAATTTCAGTTTCAAAATTTTTCCATCAATATGCAGCTGATCCTCCCACCTTCAACGATGTTCTCTGTGTTCTACAATGCACGCACTGTGTGGAGATTTTTCTGGCCATTATAGGATCATTCTTAACCTACCATACCAGACGCCGTTATTCACTGATACTCTAATCCATGGCACGGTTTCCCTTACTCTGCAATCAATGACAAGAATTTGGAAGATGCTCTGCAGAAACACAAAAAAATGCAGGAAGCTCTAAGCAAATTTGGGGCAAAACAAAACAAATTCCAGGAAACTGAAACTCTATGTCTAGGGCCATATGTTCAACACATCGTTTTTCTTTAAGATCTTTCTCCTCCGCTCTTCAGCAACCAAATACCACATGGCAACAATGTTGGATGCAGCGGTAGAGCCTTCTTCCATGGTGGCGGTTGATAACGATTTTTGGTAGGGGTGGGATATTTTGGAAGTATTCGCTGGCAGTTCCAAGCCTAGCGTCTTCACATTTGGGCTTGATGTTTTGGATTTAAATTTTTGTTTCCAGCCATTTCCACATGGGTGCAAGTGCACATAAATTATTTATAAATTAACATAGATTAGGTACCATCAA
>MNCI01029312.1:503153-550415 GCA_015680685.1 Gnetum montanum
GTGTCAATTTACCTTGTTTAAATATTTTAGGTCCACGCAAATCTGCTTTCTTTTCTGTCTATTTCCATTGAATCTTGCTCTATTTCTAGTTTTCTTGTGGAACTATCTCTTTCTCTGGGGAAAATTAGAAGTAGATTCACAGAGTTGTGCTCAAATTTTTTTGCAAAATTTTATTTGTTATAAGTAGGTATTATAAGGACCATGTAGACTAGGCAATTGAACAAAATAGGAACTCTCAACAACTCACAGTACTTGGCAAAGTTGGCTAAATCTCTTTAAGATAAGTCATCTATAGTTCACACATAATGCAATTGTTTCATTTTTCACAACCACACGCCGAAACAGCACACACACATGCTCACATTAACTACTAAGTTTATTTGGAGGTATCTAGGCCTTGGTGTTGCCAGAGACCAGTAGGCACCTAAATCCTATTCGAGGACACTCGTTGGCGGTCGCGTCCCAAACGATCGCCAACAAAGGCTATGTAGTTAAAGATGAGAGAAGATGAAATCATAAATGATTATTTCTTTTGAGTTACTAAAATTACAAATGCTCTTGAAGGACTTGATGAAGACTTACCTGACTTAAGCATGTATCAACAAGTTTTGGTTAGACTTTTAAAAAGAATTTAATGTTAAAATAATAATCACACTTGATGTAAGGAACATCAATCTCATGAAAATGAATGAGATCTACAACAACTTAGAAACATATGAAACGTCTCTTCAAGAGGATAATGATGTTGCATCATTAAAAAGAAACATTGTACTAAAATCCTCTAAGAATTTTTATGATGTTAATTCAAATGATGTTAATGAAGAATAACTAATTCTTTTGACAAGGAAATTCAACAAGCTTTTTAAGAGAAAGTACAAGGAAAAAAGATCCTTGAAAAATGAAAAGAAAAATAAGAAGAAAAATGACATTTTGTGTTATCAGTGTTATGGCTATGATCATATTAAATTAGAATGTTTAGCTAAGAAAACAAAAAGAAGGATAAATCTAAAGGCAAAAAGGATCTATGCATTTAGGATGAATTAGAGAAGTCCTCATCTGATGAGTAGATAAATAAAGAATGTAACCTTATTCTTATGATGGCTTTTTTAGGAGAGGATTAAATAGTTGAAGAAGATATGTATGAGTTAGTTCTAAATTGTTTCATGAAATTTCTAAGTATTTTTCTAAATATGAATAGAAAGCTCCATGAACTAGAATTAAAGTTGGAAGCTTAAGCTATTGAACTCCAAGAGAAGCAAACTCCTAATGATGCCTTACAAGTAAGATGTAGATTTTTCTAATGATGTATCAAGGAAAAAAATATTTATCTTTAAGAAAAGAAGAAAGAAACCAAGAACCTTCTCAAGAAGCTTAATGACACTCAAGTTACTATATGGCATCAAGCTAAGAAATTACTAATCTCAAAAGTGATCTTAAGAAATTCACATAAGGATAGTTGCATTGAATTTAATGATGGAAAAATTAAAGTTGTAAATAGATCTAGCCTTGGATACAGGCCTACAAAAATCACATGAAAAGGAAAATTTATGTGAAATTATCCTCTAAGGTGTAAATTCTTATCTAGAAACTCATATATGCAATGCTAATTCTATCATCATTATGAACATGTTCAATATTATTATCCTTATAGATATTATTGTAGATATGACAACATGACATTTTCAAGAGCTAAATTAGGAAAGTATGAATGTCTAAAAGCTTATTACATAAGGCAGATGTCAACGAAAAGAATAAAATTATGCCATCTCCTTCCAAGAAAATTAAAGATTGAACAAGAGGGTTGGGAGATGGGTCATGTTCCAACTAATTGATGTATGTAAGTATCCCAATATTAGTGTTAGGTAGGTTGAGTATTTATACTTAGAATAAGATAGCTTTATATTTAGAATTTAATTGCTTTTTTCTCATTTAAATTATTTGGAACAACTCAATCCTTGCTATGCATTTTTTGAATACCTCTTTTATTTGTGGTTAATTATACCTTGTTGGGATCGACCATGTTTTTTTAAAGGGTTAACTAACTAGCATATGGTCTTATGTCTATTCTTAATGTCTAGGTTGGCCAAATCATACATTGGTTAGCCAACCCTAGGCTGACTATCTGTATGGTAAGCTAGTTTTTTTAAAAACAAAATTCAAGTTACACAACAAAGTGATTAGACTTGTGATAGGTTAAATGGGCCTTAGTTTAAATCCTTTTTTAAAAGGATCTATCATGATTTTTGTAGTTATTTTTTCTTTTTTCTCTAGTTTTCCTCTCTTCCATCTAGTATGTCATACTACTTCTCAGCTCCTTTATACTTTTCTAGCACCTACTAAGCTCATCCCACCTACTCTTTGACCATGGCATCTTGACCAATTAAGGAAACTAAGCATGTGAGTGATCCAAAAGAAGTTTAGCAATTCATCTCTAACTCATGCAAGGAGAAGTACCCATAATTTGAATCTAGATTAGTGTTAAGAGGAAGAGAGAAGTGGTAGTCTCTTAGAATAAGAAGTTCTTTGATGTAGAAATTTTTTTTGAGTGCCAATAGTTGGTTCCTCTATTACATCTCCACATGACTATTTACTATTACTTGGTAAGACTTTTTTATTACAATGTGAAGGTCCTAAGCAATGAGAAGCTATAGTCTTTTATGTTAGGGTACAAGACCACTAATTACAGTATAGAATATCTTAGAGGTTCTAGCCATGCCTACTAGGGGTACTTGAAAATTTTCAAATATAGCCTTAGCTCTTGAAAATCTTGTGGATAAGCCAAGTTTGATGAAGTTTCTCTCTGGTTGTGATTTTAATTGGCTTAAACATATGAAAAGTAAAGATCTTAAGCTAAAGTATAGGTTTTTTCCTCAAATCCTTATGAAAAATTTCTTACCAAGAGGTAATCATCATGGTAAGGTTTCTACATTTTTGTTATTTTTGTTTTATTGCATGCCTAAGAAAAAAAATAGATGGTCCCAAATACATATTTTAGATCATGGTTCATCATGTAGTAGAACATGGTCTTCTTAGCCTACCTTATGATGTATTGGTTTCTAGTATAACCCTAAAGGAAAATATGCCTATCCTAGATAATGAGACTAAAGGACCTAATTCTATGCCTTATGATGGAGCAATGCTTAGGCATATGAACCTTAAGATTACTAAAGAACATGATCCATCATCTACTAGTTAGAAGAAAAGAAAGAAGAAATTTGAGAGTGTACATGATGATAAAAGCCATGAACACCATGAAAAATATCTCTACTAAGCATATTCACTATCAAAAGAGGATGATAGAAATGGTGAGAGAAAAAAGTATCATATATGATTTTGTATATTTTTATAGCATTAATGTTTTTTAGAAATTAATGCATTCAAAAGTGATGAGAAGGTTGGGATAATTGATATTGATTCGAAGAGATTTAAAGAGGGGAAATAGGTTGGTCCTAGTAATGGTGCTAGTTTTGAGTTCAAAGAAAGCATAGAGGACACTGATTGAGAGTAGTAAGAATGTGTCTTTTCTATTTTTGAGCTTTTTTTCTTATTATCCATTATTATGCTCTATCAATTTTATTCATTAATCCTATTTTACATAGTTGTATGTTTGTCAGTTTAGGGTTGAGTAATGGGCATCTTGGTAGATAAAAACTATTTAATTTGCAAAAATGCTATGTACTAAGGCTAATACTTAAATTAATATATATATCTTGCTATTATGCATTTATAAATCTAGTTAACATTTTCTATCTTTATTTGTTTATAATTCAAGTGCTTATATATATATATGTTATATAGGATCAATTTATTTCTTTATATGATTATTTTATTTTTTAGGAGCTCCAATGTTTATCTCTGCTATAGGTAATATTTTGGAACTATTATTTTCATGCTTATAAGTCTTCCTATTTATATGTTAAGCATGATTTTTATTTTAGACCTATTTCATTATCTTTTTTGGTATTCATAGTATGGGATTTAAGAACTTTCTTTAGACTTTAAAGTATTTATTTGATATAGATTTCATGTGACTCAATTTTTCTATAGTGGATATCTACTATACTCTCTATCAGTTTGGTATGAACCCTATTATTGATGAGGCACTAATATAGGCTTTGTATTATTAATCTCAATTATGATGTAGCAGTTTTCTTTTAGTTTGGTATATTGCCTTCATTACTGATATTGAACATATGAAATGGAAAGCCTATGTATTATGAATATTTCAGTTTAGGCATCTAGTTTTTGAGCATGTATTTTCAAATAAAATAACCTCTTTCAAGGTCATTTTTATGCCTTGAAACCACTAATTTTTATCCTTTTGTAGATGCCAAATTAAGGGGAAAAAATATAATAAGGTATATTTAAGGAGAGAAAGGAAGCCATAAGCTTAGGGAGATCTTGAGAATTTGCATGGCTATTTGATGAGCATTGAGGTATCCCTACGCTCAACCATATGAATACGAGTGTTTCACACATGATCTGGTGAAATTCCAAGGACAAAGTGCTTATGCACCTTTGTAGAAGAAGGATGGGTTAGTCAATTGTTGTCTTCCTAAGCTTACTTGTATGGCACGATTGTATGGTTTAAGTAAACTTGAGGTATATGATTTTTATGGCTTTTATATTTTTATGTCCTAGTAGGAAGCCATAAGCTTAGGGAGATCTTGAGAATTTGCATGGCTATTTGATGAGCAGTGAGGTATCCCTACGCTCAACCATATGAATATGAGCATTTCACACATGATCTGGTGAAATTCCAAGGAAAAAGTGCTTATGCACCTTTGTAGAAGAAGGATGGGTTAGTCAATCATTGTCTTCCTAAGCTTACTTGTATGGCACGATTGTATGGTTTAAGTAAACTTGAGGTATATGATTTTTATGGCTTTTATATTTTTATGTCCTAGTGCTACAAAGGGATGAGAGAGATAACTAAGTAACTAATTTAATTTAACTACTCGACTATGCTTTAACTAGTCCTAACACTAGCATCTGTTCTCACTTGTCATACACATCTTGAACCAATGCAACACTATTGGGATTACCAAATGCTAATTGTTACTGGGTTACCAAGTGTTACATGCATGCTCGAAGTCATTGTACTGAGTGTGCTTACTTAGGAGAGTTGTAGGGTGAGAGAGAGAACATTAATTAACTAAGGAAAGCATTAAGGAATAGTAATTAACATTAATTAATCTATTCTAAATGTTGCAAGGTTTATCACAAAGGTTGTCTTTATTTCTATACATAAGGTGTGCTCAGGTACACAATGCTCGGATAAAGATCTATTCACTTTATGACTCTTACTATGGGTAGTCAGAAATAATTCTATCTCACAATTAGAAATAATTCTATCTCTGGAAAGGAAGAAATGTAAGAGTTTGGGTAAGGGACTAAGATTAACTACCAAAACCAAGTGCGCCCACCTCTTATTTATAGGGAACAAGGTAAGTCTCGATATCAGATGCTAGATATTCCATGGAAGGCTCTGATATTATGGACCAGATATCATGGTTCATCATACCCCCATGACTAAATGAAAATTTGTCCTCAAGTTCCTTACAAAATATTGGGAAGGTATGGGATTATTAACTAAATGACACTGACGATGAAATGGGATGACAAACTCAAAGTGCTTGGTGAATGGATTAATCAACACATCACAACATTGGTGTTCATACCCATGGTGGTGAACACTATACATAAATGACATCCAGGCTATTATTTGACAACTTGAAGAGAGAGAAAAGAAAATGAGGCACATTTCTATCGATGCCAAGATTGCACCTTCTATTGTTTATCCATAACCATGTGACCAAACTTGTTTCTTTCATAAATGCTCTAGCTCCAGTCCATCATGAGTGCTCCCTCCTAGCCTAGTCCATTTTTCGTATGATTGCCATCTGCACACACAACATAGTCACAAATTAGCAAGGATAGATAAACCATAATGTAGTTGATACCTTCCCTTGATATAAAGTGCATTAGCTGAGTTGTGATTATTGCAGATACTAGGTTAGAGGTTTATTATTGGTGACTACCTGAGGTGTAGGGGTGGAATGAGTAGTAGAATGGAAAAATTTGTGACAGGGCCCTCACAACTAAGAGTGAACCTCTAGTAACAATAAGATGGAAAAACTAGAAGGAACAAGAAAGATGGAAAGAATAATAATGGCGATGCCAATAAAATGGATGTCATGGATGGGGATGAAATGAGAAATTTCTGATTGCAAGAAATGTTTAAGAAAAAGAATTTAACAATTACACCATAAAGGAATGTTAGTGGGTCCTCCCCAAAGCAAGCTCATGCCTTTTATGCCTTGACAAATCCACATACCAAAGAGTTCGTAGGCTCTACGAATGACACATGGAATAAGGATTAAAAGCTTACCCACAAGAATTTACCAAGGAAAAATAATGCATCAACCAAAATATAAACTAATCATAAAACCAGAAATGAGATGAAAAATGGGAAGAAAAATGGAGAGGAGAAGATGGAATGGAATCCCAAGAGAAAGGTTGTGTAAAGTCCCTTGTGTATATTATGGTTAAGGTGATTGAGTAAAAATCATTCCAAATCCAGACTTAAACCAACTACATCTAGTAACCTTGCATCAATACACTTGAACAATCCATTCTCTTGAAGCAACCAAAATGCTTCCCCAAAGAGTCACCACCATTCCAAGGAGAGCAAGATGGAGAAGCAGGAAGTCAAAAATGGATTTAGTTATAGGAAACCTTCAGGCATGGGTAACATGTCTTTCTAGTGCCATAACTAGTGCTTGTAGCCCTATATTTCTATATTATTTCGAAGGGATGTGCTTTGAATTTCCACATTTTTTTGTTTTATTTTTTTTATTACGTGAGAACCACACCATGCAAAGACTTATTATTATTTTTTCACTCAACTTCCTGATAGTAGGTCAATGTCAAAATGGAAGAATACTAATGAAAATCATCCAAGTACCTAAGAGAATAGCCAGCACAAGTGCATCGAATTCCCTTGAAGTCACACCCTTTTCAACCATTGACTCCTTCCTTGGTTTGAAGAATACGAAACCACCAATTCATTAACAAGTTTATTTAGGAAAAGGGATAGTACAATTCCAAGCCAAGGGAGACCACAGAGTTGAATGGATGAATGGATGATGTGGACTCATTTCCTATTTTATTAAAAGAACCATATCTTATTATCAACATTGAAAATCAAAGGCAAAAACCAAACATTAGGAACCAAAATCATTATGATACAATCCACCATCATGAGTATTTATTATAAGATGAATAAAAGTAAATCAAACAAAGAAATAGTAAAATTATGAATAATGGTGTAAAATAAAAATAAGTAAATTTGAAAAATGTGCAAAACAAAAATGTGTAAAAAAAATACAAAAGGAACTGAGGGCTTTGAATGGTTAGTAGCATTGGTGGTCATCTCCCCCACGACTGAGGTGGTTGGAGGCAATCCAAAATAGGGAGTAAGGTTTTCCACCAATCGAGGTAGCATTGGTACTAGCTATCCTAGGCTCATGGAAAGGTTTGGTTTGTTGGATGTTGACCAATAGTTTCTTGCCTAAGCTCTCAGGTTTGTAAATCATCATGGCCCCTAAAGGAAAAATTGCATGAATGACATAAGATCCTTTCCATAGCATTTGGAATTTAGTGCGTTGTGGTACATATGTGGGATTCTAGTAGAGAACCTTATCTCCTAGTTGATATTTAACTTTCCTAATCCTTAGGTCACGACATTGTTTATTGAAGGCCTTGTGTAATTTGTTAGATGAAAGGGCAGCTAATCAGTTTTAATCTAGCAAGTTAAGGATCCTTAACCATTCTTTTTCTACTAGATCAAGGTCAAGGTTGAGATCACATGCCATAGATAGTGTATGGAGTTCTACTTTAATGGGAAGCATTGGAAGTTTCCCATACACTAACTCATAGGGAGAGTAGCCTATAGGGAGTTTTCATGTGGAGCGGTATGCCCAAAGAGCATCATTCAATTTGGTGCTCCAATCTCACCTATACTTGCTAATAGTTCTTGTCAATATTTTTGTAATCTCCATATTGGTGACCTCAGCTTGACCATTCGCTTGAGGGTGGTATGGTGTAGTCAATTTGTGTTCAACCCCTAAGTGTTGCATTAGATTCCAAAAAGTTACACCTGTAAAATGTGTGTCATTTTCAGAAATAAGTGCATGAGGCATGCCAAACCTATTTACGATTTTTTGTTGAACAAATCGTGAAACTATAGATGATGTACAATCCTTAATAGTGGCTAGTTCTACCCATTTTGTAAAGTAGTCAATGGCAACAACAATGTAAGCTTTTCCATTGGACATTGGTGTAATGGGCCCCATAAAATCAATTCCCCATATAGTAGCCATTCCCCCATCATGTTGACAATACTCACAAGATTGAATTAAATGATGGGCATCCTGAAAAAATGTAGGCCAATAATATCCTACAAGCAGGATTTTAATGACCCCCCACAAGGGCCCTCATGAGCATCTTGGAGAACTTGCAGTTGATTTATATTTGGAATGCACCATCAAACCAAGCCATCAGGACATAATTTATAAAGTTGCCCATTTATTTCCATAAAATACCTGACTCAGAGAAGAAATTGTTGTTTCTTTTTAGCGTCTAACTCTTGTGGTATTTGTTGTGTAAGGAGATAGGTGCGAATACTACTATACCAGTTTGTCTCCATGGTTAATTAATTAGTTACTACACTTGCAAAGAGGATTTCATTAGGGAAATGATCAGAAACTAGATACTCGTCCTCTTTGTTGTCCCATTGCAACCAAGATAAATGATCAGCAACTACGTTCTCAGTGCCTTTACAATCAATCATTATAAGATCGAACTCCTATAAAATTACAAGCCATCATATAATGTGAGGGCTCACCATTGGTTTATTCATTAGGAACCTTATTGCACTATGATCCATATGTACAAATACCTTATAACCCAATACATAGTACCTAAATTTTTCTAGTGCAAACACTACAGTTGTTAACTCTTTCTCTATTGTAGTCTAGTTAAGTTGTGCACCAACAATACTCCTACTTGTACAGTGGATGTAATAAGGAAGTTTTTGGTCATTTAACTTTGTAATTATAGCTCCTAAAGCATAGTTGGATGCATTAGTTATTATGTGAAATGGTCTGGACTAGTTAGGAGCTTGTAGAATGGGTGTTTCTACGAGCTTTTGTTTTAAATTTTGGAAAGCTAATTCGCATTCCTTAGTCCATTCGAAAGATACATCCTTTTTTTGTTAGTTCAACCAATAGTTTTGAAACCTTTGAAAAGTTCTCAATAAAGCATCTATAATAGCCAGTGTGTCCAAGGAATGACCAAATATCTTTTACAGTTTTAGGTTACTGAGTAATTCCTTGGATAAATTTGATCTTTTTAGGGTTTACCTCTATCCTTGTTTGTGAGATCTTATGCCCTAGTACAACACCTTATTGGACCATTAAATGGATTTTTTGCTAGTTGATCCTTAAGTTTGTTTCTACACATCATTTTAGTACTTTCTCTAACTAGTCCAAGGCTTCATCAAAGTTCACTCCATAGGTGGAGAAGTCATCCATGAAGACCTCCACACTGTTTCCTATCTGTTGTTGGAATATAATTATAACTAATCATTGAAATGTTGTAGGGGTATTACACAAGCCAAACAACATCTGTTTGTATACAAATGTTCCCCAAGGACTGGTGAACGTAGTCTTGGCTTGGTCTTCTAGGGCTATTTGTATTGGTTGTACCCATTGTAACCATCCAAAAAACTATAGTAGTGATGCCTTGAAATGGTGTCTAACACTTGGTTGAAGAATGGTAACAAACAATGGTCTTTGAATGTTGCCATATTCAGTAGCCTAAAATCTATGCACACCCTCCATTTACCTCCCTTTTTGGATAGAATAACTAAGGGAATAACCCATTCATTATCAGCAATGGGGTATATGAATCTAGCTTTTAAAAGCTATTTGATTTCTTCCTTAACCACTTGCTTAAGCTTTGGGTTAAGTTGCCTCTACAATTTTCTTCGAGGCTTCATGGAGGTGTTGGTGTAAATTCTATGTTGGCATATCCTAGGATCTATTCTTGCTAATTCAGGATATGATCAAGCAAAGGCTTTTGACCATTTATTTATTACCTTTAGCAGTCTCTCTTTTTGTTGAGGATCAAGCTTAGCATTAATAAATACTAGTTTTCCATTCTTAAGAAATGTGTATTCTATACCGATGGGTAATGGTTTTAACTGAAGGGGGCTCTTTCTTAAACTTATCAAGGATTTCCAACTTTCCCGAGTTGATATTTTCAAGGTCAAGACTTGGAAGTTGATGATGGACTTGATCTAATGTGTCTATGCTATCAATGTAAACACAAATCAAACCCTTAGTTGGTTCCATGCATATGGTTGAACTACTCTCTTGATTAGCTATTTGCCACTAGGTGCCTTCTTGTCTTATGGTTGCTGCATACAAGAATCTTTGTATATTAGTCACTTGTACACACTAATTGCATGGAGACAATGTTAAACATTGTACAAACCATGACTTCTACATGTAATTACACCCTGTGTCACTATATGCAATGCACAAAACTTTCTTCTTCTCGATCTTTCCAAACATATTTTCCTTTGATATTTTTAGGGAAAGAACACAAATTCCTAGGCACACATTGATTGTGCTTATCCATGCTCTTTTCATTATGATTGGGAAGTTCCCTTTACTGTTTTTGACCTAAATCACTAGGAAATTGGCTAGATATGACCATCCACAAATAGTGGTGACAATGTCCTCCACTAGTCCTAATGGAACAGTGATGGATTGGTTAGCCAAATCTAAATGAATGTTACTATTTTTTAATAGAGGTAGGTTCTAGGCCTTGCATATTTCCTGAGAAATTAAGTTGATCCTAGAACTTGAATCCAAAAGAGCTTTGCACGGCTCATTCCTAGCGATTTGTAGATATATAAGAGGAATCCTAGGATCAGAGAATTTCCTAGGAAGATGACCAACTTTTATCCAATTAGTGATGGCATGAGTTAACATGATTGTATGTGTTGGGCATAGTGTTTGGTCTGAAGGGAGTTCTAAAGTTTTCATTAGTAATGAGACATCTAAGAGATTAGTCGCTTGTGGTTGCAAGAACTTAGTTGGATTATTGGTTCTAAAGAAAGATCTTTTCATCATGAAGTTGTTAGGACCAACAGTATATTGAGAGTTAATAGCCTTTGTAGTGTTATGTTGCTGCAGTTGGGTAGGGGGCTCACCCTACATAGCTGGAGTAGGTGGTAATGTAGATATGGATGGAAGACATGTAGCTGGATGAGAAGAATAGTATGTTTTTGGAACATCACCCCTAAGAGAAGGAGTTCTATAATACTCATGGGCTTGGTAGTGAGGTTGAGGAATGACATGACCAACAAAGTCATGTGGAGAGATTGGCTGCTACATGTAATATCCATATGGGTCAGGTTTCCATTAAGGATACTATTGTCATGATGGTGGCATTCCCCATGATTGTGGGTATTGCAACTATTGATACTGCTCGATTGGTTGTGGTGGAGTTCCACTTGGATAATATGTTAAGGGTTGGTGGGACTACCTTGGATTACCTTGAGGATAAGGTAACCTTTGGGGTTTTTTCCTTTTGTTTAATCATAGGTTAAGTGCATACATCCCAAACTCTTGTAGATGTAAGATTACAGGGAAAAATCCCTTAGGATGGTCATGTTGGCATATCTCGCATTCACTATCATTGTCTATATCTAAATCCACAACCTCTTTGATGATGGAAAATTTACCCTTACCTTTGTTACGTGCATATTCAGCTTCTCTCTTTTTCTCTTTTTGTGATCCCTACCTTGCTCTCTAAACTCCTCTACTATTTTGAAAACGATTTGAAATCTTTATCTAGGGAGTCCCACATTTGGTCTACCTTCTTTGATACTTCTGATGCCAAATTTTCAATAGAAAATTTTTTCCTATTCACCATCTCTTCGAGTGGTGACTCTTCTTCATCCTTACAAAATCTTACTCCCTTCCTTCAGAGGGAAGGATCTCATTATATTCTTTTACAGTCTCTCTTTTTCTTAGCTCATCTTTCTCTTTAGCAACTTGCTCCAATAATCTCTATACTTGATGGGCCCTAAGCTCAGATAGTCTTCCTTGGGCATAAGTCCCAAGGGTTCTTCGTGTTTCATGCCTAAGCTCATCTACGAGATGGTGTAGTTGATCCCTTTGCAAATAACCATGGCCAGGACAACTATGTAACCGTGCATAATATCAGCCCATGGTAGCATCCAAGGGTTCATGTCTTCATTTCCACCCTTGGATTTTCTTTCGTAGCTTGGACACTCAGGAGTATGTTTGGTACTTATTTTTGAACAATTCTAACATGGTACTCCACCTACAAATGGATTTCAGTTCTAAGGACTAGTACCAATTCTCTGCTTCTTTGACTAGTGTCTATGGAAACAACTTTAGTTTTAGCCATTTTTTTTCTATGTTTTGTAAGGCACATGCATCATGAAATACTTGTAGATGATTTTGAGGATCAACATTGTATCCCCCTTCAAATCATGGGATATTGCTCATGTCTAATCTCTTTATCCTACTATCTTTTTGGTACCTTGTTGGAACTCTAATAGCCTCAGTTATGTCTAGAATACTTTGAGTAGCGAGTAGGGGTTCATCATGATCATACTATCTATGGTGTCTATGATGCCTATGTTGTTCCCTACTCTCCCTTATTTCATTTTGTGATTCTCTAGAATGTCCTCATGCCCTTTCTCGATTGTTTCATCTGTGATCTCTATTTCACTTACTATTATCCTCATGGTCTTTTTCCTTATGACTACATCCATATTCTGAAGAAGAGGTGAAGGAGATGATGAAGGTAAAGAAGAAGGAGGACCATCACTATGAAGGTGCTTGCTTCCTTCTCTTTGGTAGTCACAGCCTTGATCGCAGTTACAATCGAAATTCTCATCTTTATTATGCATTTGTGTTCCTTTTTCAGATCCCTTATGTTTCTTGGTATCAAAACCTAGATTATGGATGGTTGAGTGAAGATTCTAATACACAACCCCTTGAACGAAGTCAATGGAAGGAGCATCATTGTGTGGGAGACTTCCTGAGGCAGGTTCACAATCCTCATTTTTGCTTATGACATATGGGACATTCTAAGATAGCTTCCCCTTCATGAATTCATGACATCTATCCTATTGTAAATCTCTTTGACGTTGTGCCTCCATAGGTCAATACTCTCTTGAGTTATGATCATGCACAACATACTCTACTTGTAAGTGCTGCATACCAATTCATGTGAGATCACGAAGGAGCATGCCCAGGACTGAGCAATTAGGAGGTAACACTATGTTACCTTCTAAATCATGCCAACATAGTTGTTCATCCTAGTGGAGGATAAAGGTCAAGTTTGGTACATATTCATTGGGATGAACATATAGCACACAAAAATATTGAGGGACTGGCAAATTATCATGTGTACTACTCCTCTAATTGTTCCCTGTATCAGACCTAGGTAGTGAAACACTCTCATAAGAAGAAGGAGACATAATTTTCTATTCAGTATGTAATACTCTTCATTTCACTATTTGTAAGATAACCAACCCTAAGGGTTCGTTCCAATCATGAGAAAGATTTCCTAAGTTCTAATTAGTGCACAACCAACAAAGTCCTTAGCAACTGTGCCAATGATGAGTGGTGAGGTATCCCTACGCTCAACCATAGGAATACGAGCATTTCATGCACGATCTGGTCAAATTCCAAGGACTAAGTGCTTATGTGCCTTTGTGGAACAAGGGTGGGTTAGTCAATCATTGTCTTCCCAAGCTTACTTGTATGGCATGATTGTATGGTTAAGTAAACATGAGGTATATGATTTTTATGGCTTTTATATTTTTATGCCCTAGTGCTACAAAGGGATGAGAGAGATAACTAAGTAACTAATTTAATTTAACTACTCAACTATGCTTTAACTAGTCCTAACACTAGCATCCATTCTCACTTGTCGTACACATCCTAAACTAGTGCAACACTACTAGGATTATCAAATGCTAGTCGTTACTATGTTACCAAGCATTACACGCATGCTCAAAGTGGTTGTACTAAGTGTGCTTACTTAGGAGAGTTGTAGGGTGAGAGCGAGAACATTAATTAACTAAGGAAAGCATTAAGTAACAGTAATTAACATTAATTAATCTTTCTAAATGCTGCAAGGTTTATCACAAAGTTCATCTTTATTATTGTATACAAGGTGTGCTTAGGTACACAATGCTTGAATAAAGATCTGTTCACTTTATGACTCGTACTGTAGGCACTCAAAAATAATTCTATCTCTGGAAAGGGAAAAAGGAAAGAGTTTAGGTAAGGGACTAAGAATAACTTCCAAAACCAAGTGCGCCCAACTCTTATTTATAGGCAACAAGGCATGCCTCCATATTGGATGCCCAATATAGCATGGAAGGCTCTGATATCGTGGTTCATCACTATTCATTTTGATTTGGATTATTTACAAGTGTATTTTTTATGCTTGTCATCTTCCAAAAAAGTGTTGTTGTCATGTCCAAATAGAAATTTTTTTTAATTGAATTAAAGATTTGAAATGAAAAAATGCATAATGTTCATTAAGAACCATGGTACCTTGGCCAAGTTACAAATGGAAGAGCTTGTTATCAAAATTAGTAGTTCTTTAATTGTACAAACCATCCTTAAGTAAATTGAATAGTCTAATAGATTGACATATCTTACTTAAGATTGACCATCCTAAAAGCTAACCAATCCTAATTAAGAGAAAAATATACATAGCTTAGGTTGTTTAACCTTGCCTAAGTTTGACCTTCCTAGAAGTTGACAAAGTTCAAATGGAAGAAAATGCATTACTCTTAAGGTCAATAAACTTGAATTCATGGAAAGATTAGAATACAAAAATAGGATCACTCTTAAGATTACCCAACCTTTGCATAGGTTGCATAATCCAAGTCTAATAACTAATGATATTTTTCTAGTTCTAGTTTCTTGAGATCAAGTAGCATGATGACATTAAAAGCTCATCTTTTACAAAATGAAACATAAGATCAACTGACCTAAGCATAGATCAACTAACATTAAAGAAGATCCATCTATCAAGGAAAAAGTGAGAAAAAGTGAAAAGATAAAAAGGCCAAAATTCCCTTAAATGTTTTGAGGCAAGTAGAGCATTAAGAAGTGAATTTTTTCATTTGTCTTTAAGGGTAGAGTGTTTATCCAAAAATATCATAGCTTTCAAGGACATCAATGCACAAGTGGAGATGAATCATTGGATAAAGATGGGTATATTTGTAGTAGCAAAATATATTGAAGATAGTTGGAAGAGCTTCAAAAGAAAACTTGATGTGTAAGAAAGCTTTAAAAAATGAAAAGCCTTTATTTTATTTAATGTTCAAAATATTTGTATCTCTTGCATTTTTTGTGCTTGTATTTAATATAATTTAATTTATTGTGAGATCCTGAAAGCATTATTATATTTTTATTTGTGCTAAGATTTGATTTGAAAATTTGAGCCTAAAAATCTTGGTTGTAAAAAAGGAAGATTAGAAACCCTTTATTTTTCTTCAAAATTCGAAGATAGGAAGGGAACCTAGGGGTAGAAGAGATTTGGATAGTCCTACATGGTGGACTAGGCCTGAGTTAAAATCATGATAAACCTTGGTGTGCTTTGTTCATATTATCTATTTCTTACTTTTTATTTTTATGCTAGTTTAGATGTAATTTACTTTGATTTATTTGAACATATTCAGGAATATAATTATTAATATATCTAAGTTATATTTTGTAAATTTTTATTGGAACATCCTATTCATCATCACTAGGGTGTGAGATTCGTTCTACAACCAGGGAACTAGTGGTAGCATTTTAGATATATAGAATTGTCTAAAGATCACTATTATAGTGTAAAATAATTTATTGCTTGGAAATAATATTATTTTATTTAAGACATACTATTAATTATAAGATATGTTCTTCTCATAGGAAAATTTCCCACCTAGTGATGACTTAGCAAGGGAATGTGACAGAATTATAAATAATTGAAATGAAGTGACATAACAAATTAAAGTGGTCCACAAGCATCTAGATCCATACTATCTAGAATTTACCTTCATTTTTCATCATGATGGAAAATAAAGATAGAGGAACCTAGAAGATAATATTTTGTTGCCACCTAATCATGTCATCCCATCAATGCTCATGCAAGCATTGATGAAGGTGGAACTTGAAGCACTGAATTGGAATTATAGGATGGTTGATGAAATATCTAGGTCCTACTAGCACACTAAGTCCCAACTACAAGAGGACCATTTCATTGAGGTACACCATGAAGCTTCCAAGGAAAACAAAGCTACCATTCCATTGAAATCATTGTTAGGAAAAAATACTAATGATCAATTTGTTTAATCTCACTATCAAAATCCTCCATCTTGATAAGAAACTAAGGTAAAGAAAGAATGAGATCTAATACAAGAAGGATCGCAAGACTAAGATCTTCTAGTAAGTCATCTAGAGAACATCAAAGGGGTTACAAAAGGAGATTGAGCTAAAATAACTCTTCTATTTCTTCATCTTCGTCCTCTTCATTTCCAACTTTGAAAAGGGTAAACATGACTAAGGAAGGAAAATCAATGATCATAGACCTAGTAAAGATCATAGAAGAGACCATTGTTGGGATGGTAGAAGAGAATGTAGACCTGAGTAAAGAGCTAGACACTGATACTAGTGAAGGCATAGTAGATGATGCCAAGGGAGAGATGGTCATGATAGAAACCATGAGCAATATGATGAATATGATGAACCATTACTTGGTACTAGAAGCATGATAAACATTAATAAGGTAGTCTATATTCTTACCAGACATTAGAGGGATAACTGAATCAAACAATTGGATATAAACAATATCCCTAAGTTTGAGGAAGGCTACATGTAGATCCATAACATCATTTGCAAGTATTTCATGATGCCTGCATCCTAGAGAAAATAAATAATGAATGTTAAAAGCTAAAAATATTTTCAAGGATCCTCATCAAAAAAGTTAAAAGCTAGTACTAGTCTTTTAAGATAAAATCTATTAGAATATGGAGTACAATATTGGAACTCTTCAATGATAAGTATCAAAAATATGTTTGAGTGTCAAACATCAGGAAGTAAATATAGAGGTGGAAATAAGATAATAATGAATCCCTTGATGTAACCTTTTGTAGATATTATTCTCTACTTCATTATTATGCTCCCATTCCCAAATGATGCTACTACATAACAAAGATGGTGCCTCTTCATAACAAGTATTATTGTTATTGTAACAAGACCCAAAAGGGTAATTGTAATTAAGACCTAAAAGGATGCATTGTAATAATAGGCATGTTTCTTGGGGTAATATTTGGAGATTTGAACTAAGGCATTTATACCCAGGCTTAGGGATTGTGCCAACATGGTGTGGTGAAGTTGATATAGACAAGTCACAAAAGTCAGGTGAAGCAAGATAGGAAGTGGATTAGCCATCCCTTCTAGCTAGGTAATAGGCCTAACCATGGTGGCACTATTGGATTTCCTCTAAGGAATAAATTCCAAAGGAAACAAACCCCAAGAAATACTCTCAAAGAATGATCCAAATACACTATCTCATATCAATAAAGCATTCTTTTCTTTCTCGTCTACATTTTTTCTATTATTTCCTTTATGCATAATGTCAAATGTTACATATATTTGATGTTTGGTATATTGTGTTCTTTTCATAATGTCTAATATAACATATATTTCATGTTTTCCATGAAATCTAGAAATAAGATGTCAAATTCATTGATACCTAGACCATGTCTTTTATTATAGAAAATAGTTAACACATCCTAGATGGACTCAAAAATAAGACAAGGGAAACTCTTTGTGTATATGCTAAAGGAAGACTATAAAAAATGAAAGCCTATTAGATTTAGAGATTAATTAAATAAGTGGTAAATGAGGAAGGTGAACTTAAGATAAGGATAACAAAGATCCCTATATTTGTAAAAGGAAGGTTCTACTTTTTAAGCCAAATGAGGGAGAATCATTGTAGAAAGCTATGCAATGAAAAATATTGCCCATTTAGAAATCAATTATTAAAATCTCAACAAAGGTTGATAAAATTTGGAACTCAATAGATGGAAAATTTTAAGTAGCACTAAATATCATGAAGGAGAAAGTAGAATAAGGATGAGCTAAGGAGAAGGACAAAAGAAAGAAGATGGATGCAGGAGGGGACTACTATCAATAGAAAGGAAAAGTAGCTATAGTTGAAGATATTGTAGACTCCAAATTATAAGATGATGGTTGTAACATTTTCTGATGTAAACATCCAAAGGTTTTTTTCTTTGTAATGTCACATCTCTAGGAGTCTTGATTTTATGCCCTAAATTAAAAGTTCATCAAGGGGTAGACACTGATGAGGTTATCTTACCCTCATAACAACTTCTAATAGTCCTATCACAAAAAAATTACTATTCAAGTGGGATTCCATTGTAACCTCAAGAGTACTATCATTCATGAAAAAATTCATAGTCATGGGAAATGTTATCAACAAGGCAACAATACTTTATAGGTAACCTAATCCATATGAATATTATATCCAACAACATGTATCTACAATTGGTTCTACCACACATGTTTCTACTTATTACTATTATCCTTTTCAGTATCATAGACTTGTAACTTCATTAGTTGAATCTTATTCTTCTTATGCTTCTCATCCTCATCAAGAGTCTCAATCTCATACTTGAAATCCATTACCACATTCTTTGCCAATGTAAGGTGAAATTCCTTCAAAGTTACAATAGTAGAATGCCACAATAGCTCTGAATTTACATATCAATGACAACTCAAGTGATTCTAAGTACAAGAATTAAAAATAGCCATTCCTTAGTCTTGCTAGCTAATCTATACCTTTATAGGAATATTTGACCATGGATGCAACAAAAAAAATCATAATTCATCTTGAAATAAAAGTCCTTTAAATATACAAATTGTCATGTTGATCCATGTATTTATTGACTAGATAAAAGAGGGAACCTATCCTAGAAAGATAACCAATTTAGGAAGTCCCTTAATTTGCTTATAGATCCTAAAAAATGCACCATGTAAAGTTTTGAAATATTTATATTTTTAAATTAATTTTATTTCATAGGATTTGTACAAAGTCTAGAACCTACCACTTATCAAAAAGTGAAACATTAGATTGGATCTTATAGACTAGTTTTGTAACATCCTATCCCTTGTTAAGAGTGGAAACATATTGTAAAAATATAATTAACCTTCAAATGAAGAGGTACCTCATTATGAGAAGTTATGATTATTCATGTATCCCTCAAGAATGGATTTGACCTATGTCATTTAAGGTTGGGTTTAGAGGTAATGTTGGCATAGAGTTGTAGAGCTTGGAAAGGCAAGTAATGGGAGCTAGGTGACATAGGAAGAGAAGGGACTAATCACCCCATTGGCTCGATGGCCTAGCCATGACGGAAATGCCGAATTACCTCTCTAAGGCTTATGTGGCATGAGAAGATAACTCAAAGAATGTTATAGTACTCTCTCTTATTAATAAAATATTTCTCTATTTTTCTTTCCTATTCCATGTACCAATTATTCATTTACCAAGTATTTTATGATATTTCCATTATAATTCTTATGAATGTAATGGATTAAGCAATAAACGAACATGTTTTTATGACATCTAGGAATGGGATGTCATATTTGGTATCAGAGAAAATCATGATTTAGAAGCCAAAGTGGAAGAAAAATATAATTTTATTATTACTATTGTAAAAAAAGAACATTTAAGTAGAATACATATAAAGGAAGAAGCAGAATACAAGAATAGGGAAGATGTGGAATAAAAGGAATAAGGAAACACACCAGTGATCATTTGTTTCAATGGAATAAGTTAAGGAGATCGAAGACTATCTTCAATTGAGCTTTCCATTTTTCATTAGTGGCATTCTTTTTGCTAAGCAACCTCTTGCATCCCACCAAACCATCACATAATTGCTTGATGTATTTAGTGAGATTCCTTGCTACAACCATTGATTCCTCCTTTCTCTTAGGTTAGGTGTCCAACATATTCATCTAAATCAATCGATCCTCAATGTTTTTTTGCCATTCTTTCTCTTTCCTCTATGCAAAACAAGATTAAACTTATGAGTTATGAACAAAAGATTAAATACAAAGAAGAAAAAAGTAAAAGAAAATAATAAGAACTACTCACCCAAAGTTGATCATTATCAATTTGAAGAAATCATTCATGGGATTGTAGATGGCAAGCTAGGCATGTAGCACTCTCCAATTCTCCTAAGAATTGTTCTAGATCTTTGACAAATTTCAAAGCACCCTTGGAAAATGGATGGAAAGACAATGAATCATAAATTGTACTAATTCATAGTCTTCCTTGAAGTTGCATGATTAGGAATTTGTATGTGGTAGACATTCTTGTGAATAGAGTAGGGTTTGTTACTAGTAACTAGTTGATCAAGATGCTAAAGAAGTGTAGGTTCTTCTTTAGCAACTACCACTATCTATCCCATTGAATAAGGAGAAATTACTATAATCAATCCAAGAGCTAGTGTTGGCAACGCCTGTAGAAAGGAACCTATTATAGGCATCATAGGAATAGATGGCATGTGTGGGAATCTAGATGGAGGAATGTGAGATGAAGGAATGGGAGTTTGTTGAAAACTTACACCTATAGCATTATCTCTCTTCACTTCTTGAATAAAGTACCTTCAACTTAGAGGCATCTGCATCACAAAAAGGTCAATATCATACAAGAAGAGGAAAAGGAAAGTATTTAAATCTTAAAATAATTGAAACTACCCTCTGGTTCCTTTACCTTATCATGACCTTTACCTTATCATGACTTATATTTTATTATTGATGTTGGGTTTGTTAACTTATAACTACTAGGCTACCAAAACCTTGCCTAGTACATTGCCTCTGTGAAAAGGAATTTATTGGAAAGAAAAGACAATACAGTAGGCTATATATATATATATATATATGCACACACCTTGGAGCTAGTAAGTATGATTTGTTATTGGGGCAAAACCCTTCCAAAGGTTGAAGAACTTTGAATGGATGAAGTACCTTGAACATATTCAACCTATTTAGCTCCAGCCTCTACAGCTTGAATTAGTTCATTCTGTAACCCAAATTGCACTATCAAATACATAAAAGACATAAGGAAAAATAAGAAAATTTTGTGTGTGTGTGTGTGTGTGTATACACATCACTAGTTTTCTCTTGATTTTGATCCTACTACAAAGACATTTAACCTTTCTTGGCATCCTCGATCTTACTCATAACTTTATCCTCTTCAAGAAGTTTAGGACATAAATAGGGATTGTAATGACTAAAAAATTTGGTTGGATGGTCATAAATTACTATTAAACACATGATCAAGGGTATGCAGTAGATGGTACAAGGTTCAACAAGATTTTGTAGGGTAACAACAACTCCATTCATGTCATTATATGGGTCAAAAAAACAAGATAATGACCAATCATAAACTCTACCAGTTATGGCATCATGAAGTATGTAAATGGAATAGGCATTAACATAGAATTGGAATTGATGCCATAAAACCTTGCTATTTATACTTTGACACAATTCAAAGTAAATTTCATTGATAAAATCTCCATGAAGAAATTGGCTTTTGTAGACAACAGAATCAATAACATAATAGGATAAATATTTTTGCCAAAATAATATAAGTTTAGAAGAGAAAACTGATGGAATTAAAGGATCTTCCCCTTAGTAAAAACCTATGGCTATTCAAATATTAGTGAGGATGATGATTATTACTTCAAAAATTAATTGGAAAGTGGAACTTTTACTTTTATTTTACTAATCACACCATTTCATGATTAAGCCTTTGCAATATGATAGCTTGAAAACAAGGAAGATAAGTAACTCACATAACCTTGAAGTTGTAAGATACTAAAACTCCTTCTTCCCATGTAAACTATGCACATAATTAGAAGTAATGAATACATTATTTTGATGCAAAAATATAGTGATTGATTGGGAGCTACCTAAAGGAGCAAAAGGAGCTTGACATTGAGAAGGAGCTAGAGGCTTGACACTTTAGGGCCATGCTGTTAATGGTTGAAATCCTTGATGTTACTTATAGAATGATGTAATCTCTAAGAGTAATCCTTTAATCTTTCACTAATACTATACTAGGATGGACAAGGACTTCTTTCCTTCATGTATTTATAAAAGAACAAGGAAGAATCGTAGTAGGAGTAAAGAGGGAGTATAAACTTAGGTTAATTAATGATTTAATAATGATAACACTAATTTTTTATGACTTTTTGATTAATAGGTCAACCAAAATGGCATTACCTCTAGCTCAACATGTAGTGCTCTTCGAGACAATTCTGACGGTACCAATTTCTTCGAAATCTAACTTCTGATTTGAGAGATACAATGTTTCTTGGGTTATGTGTAATTTCAAATTTTTTCAAAAAACTATTTTTTTTAAATTAAATTAAATTTTAATTTAATTTTTATATTTAAATTTTTTTAACTTTTAACTTTAAGTTTTAATATTTGTTAAAAAAAAGTAGGAGGTTGTGGATTCAACCTTGAGCCCCTTTGATTGAGAAATATAAAATATTGAAAAAAAATCATGGCATGTAGGCCTTACATGGGCCAACCCTGCATAGGGCCATGTAGGTCCTACATGGGCCAACCCTATGTAGGAGCACATTGGCCTTCTAAAGGGTGCATAGCCCCTATTTAGGAGCACCAAAACCCTTGCACTTGCCACCCATTACCACTACTTGATGCCCACCACTACTTTTCCACACTACCCCATAGCACACTATCACCAATTGCTCTGCACTAGCTATTTTTCCATATATACCTATAATATTTCATGCATCCTATAGTATCCATCTTCTACATGCATCGTAGAATACCTTCCATGATGCCTACTATCCATCAATGTTGTACATCATCATCACATCTAGTACTCCACAAACACCAACAATGCTATGGATCATTGCCACCTTTGTCACTCTATAGACATCATTGTCATTGTGGATCATTGCCACCTCTAGTTTTTCACAAACCCCAATGGTGTTGTAGATCATCTCCACCTTTGATGCTCCATTGACATTGTTAGGACCACAAATCATTGTCATCTCTAATGCTCCATGAACATCATCAGTGCCATAGATCATTGCCACCCCTAGTGCCTTGTAAGCATCGATAGTGCCACCAATCATTGCCTCTTCCAATTCCCTCTAGTTCCAAAAAAATACTCATCTCCAATACCAAGCACTAGGACAACCCTTTTACAAATGTGTTGGCCCTCCCTATGCCCTGCATAGGTTACTTTTGTGAGTCACATGAATCCCCTATGTAGGGTACGAAAGCCTCAACGAGGGCTACATTAGCCTTGTATGGGCCATGCTGGCCATGCATAGGCCACAAAAGCCCTTCACAAGGCACTTAGCCATGCTAGCCCTTCGAGGGCAAGCAAAACAACGTCACCCCATAGTAGAAAAGGTCATTGAAGTCCTTTGCCTTACCCTTGAAATCCTCTACTTAGCCATTGACATTGCTCACTTTACTCTAAAGCTACCTCCATCACACCACTGTGGCCATTCCTCTCACCATCCTCATTTGCTACATGATGGAAAATTCCTTATCATCTAACAAAAAATTTAAATTTTTCATCAACTGATGAGAAATTTTAATTTCCTATTAGATGATGAAAATTTCAAATTTTCCATCATTAAGCTGATTATTTAAATCAAGAATAGGTAGAAATAATATTCAAAATTAGAATTTTATACCTTTCTAGCAATTGGGATAGATATTTTATAATTAAGCATGCTCATCTTAGAGTAAAATTGGGATAGGTGAACTCTTGTGAAGTCTCAAAAATCATGTATGTTTTTGTAACTTAAAATGGCCATAACTTTTGAATTTGAAGTCTATTTTCAACCAAACAAAAATTGATTCCAATAGAATTGGACCTTGTAGATGGAATGGAATAGTTAGATTTAGCTTCTGGGTGATAAAAAATTACCTTTAATTCATTATTTAATATCCCAAAATAATTAGGATTCAGTGGTCAAGTAGAAATCCATGATAGCATCAAATTTTTCTGCAACTAATTAACTATCTTGAGACCCATAAAAAGGGCCATATAGGCCAAGGATTGCCAAAATTTTTATTTTCTTCAACTTGCTAATGTCTAAAATCCAAAGAGTAAGCTGGAGAGTGATGGAGATCCAAGTCAATGACTAGATGAATGCCATTGAGGATCAAATTAATGAGATTAGGGGTGTTTAAGAAGAGCTTCATTAGTAAAATCAAGTGTTCAAGATAGAGATATAGAATATGTCTAAAGAAATTAGGAAATTGTCTCAAAGTTAAGAGGATAAATGGTCAAACATGTAAGGAGAGATGGATTCTTTTACAGACTCTATCAAGCAATTAACTGACCATCTCAACTAGCCTTCAAATCCTAGCCATGTTTCACATAGAGATCAAAATCAAGAATAAAATCAACTTCCACCTAGGGATCCACACTAAAACCAACTCCCTCTTGCTAGTCACTAGGATATCAATATCCCTTCTTAAGGTCATAGAGTATAAATTAAAGTTGAGGGATAAAAGAATTAGCATAATGCACCCAGATAATCACTAAGACATGTTAATGTTAAGAAGGTAAACTTAGATCATTGTGATGGAGCCCTTGGATCTAGTTCCAAGGTAAAATATTGGCTTGATACAATGAAAAATTACTTTGATATGCTGAATTTGCTAAGGTAAGAATGTTTAGAAGTTATCTCCTTATATTTAAGAGAACTTGCAGCAACATGGTGCAATGGACCAAGATCTCAAGGTTTGATTAAAAATTGGCTCAACTTTTGTTGAAATTTTGAATAAAAATTTGTACTAGATTCTTTTCTCAAAGTGTGAAAAATGATATTTGATTCCTTAAGATTGGAAAGACGATCTATAAAATATTAGTAAAAGGAATTTTGTGATCTCTCTTAATATGTAATCCACTAGGATGAGGGAGAATTAGCCTCAAAATTCATTGGTGGATTACATGCACAACTATGTCCCTAGACACAAGAACATAATCCTCAAATAGTTGATGAAGCATACAGAATTACCAAGGATTATGAAGAATCAAATCAAGTACAAACTACCCTTCGACAAGAAATGACAGAAGAAACACCAACCAAAAGAGCTCAATTGGGTCAAGATGTTTTGGTTGTGATGAAGATCATTTCAAATGAGATTGTCTAAAATTATGAGTAAAGATAAAAAGGACCAATCAAACTAGAAATAAAAAATCCAATCCAAACATGAAGAAAGGAAAAATCAAAATCATCACCAAAGTTGTGAAGAAGAAGTCTACATCAACTAAGTTGGGTTAGCGTAAATTTTAATTTGTTTTACTAATTTTTGAAGGTTAAATTAAGGGTAAAAAATTAAATTTTTGATTGATAGTGGTGCCAATGATAAATTTATTTGTCCAAAGCTAACTAATTTATTGAAATTAAGTTTACATTTCATGAATATTATTAAGATAGAACTTGCATATGAAATGACCATGAGCAAGCATACCGATGTACATTTACTTTACAAGACATGTCTTTTGTTGATGAATTCTTTGAATATGAACTAGGTGATATTGATGCAATTTTAGGAATCTCTTTCCTACAAAAATTTGATATTACTTTCCACTTTGGAAATTGTATTTTAAAAGTCCTAATCACTGAGAGAGTTAAATTTTTAAGGGGGGTAGGAATAGCAAAGAAAATTCATACAATAAACATTAATCAAGCCAAACATTAGTCAAAAAAAGTGCTATGATGTTGGTTGTCAAAGTAACTCAACCTTAGAAATCTTTAGGTATTGAGATTCCAAAAGAACTTCAAGAATATAAAGATTCAATATTTGGTGAAACTAGAGAACTACCTCTAAAAGAAACTATTGAGCATGCTATTGATATTTTTCTTTCTATGCAACCTGTTTCAAAAGTGCCTAATAGATTTTCCACTTATAAATTAAGAGAATTAAAAATACAATTAGATCAACTATTAGAAGAATGGAAGATTTGACCTAGTGTATCACCTTGGGATGTACTAGCCTTATTTGTTTAAAAAAAAAAGATGGTACATTAAGATTATGCATCAATTATAGGGCATTGAATAAAATGACAATTAAAAATACTTATCCTTTGCCTAGAATCAATGATTTGTTTGATCAACTTACGAGTGCATGTTATTTTTCAAAGATTGATTTAAAATCAAGCTATCATCAAATAAGGACTAAGGAGAAAGATATTGAGAAAATTGATTTCAAAACCAAGTATGGATTATAAAAATTTTTTGTGATGCCATTTGGATTAACTAATGCACTTGCAACATTCATGGCATTAATGAATAATATTTTTTGTGAATATCTTAATCAGTTTGTTATAGTATTTATGGATGATATACTTGTTTATTCTAAGTTAAGAGAAAAACATGTCAAACATTTGAAAATTACAATGGAAATTCTTAAAGAGCATTAGTTGAAAGAAAAATTAAGTAAATGTGAACTCTTTAAAGAAGAAGTCTCTTATTTTGACCATATAGTTTCTAAGAAAGGATTGCAAGTGGATTGAACAAAAGTTAGTGTAATTTGGGATTGGCCTGAACTAAAAGATGCTACAACAGCTTGTAGTTTCTTAGGCTTAATAAGTTTTTATCAACATTTCATTAAAGATTATTCTACTTTAGTAACCCCCTTGACTAAATTTTTGTAGGAAAAACATGTGTTCAAGTTTGATGAAAAATGTAGGAAAGCTTTTCTCATATTAAAGATGCTACTTACAACAGCACCTATTTTGAGAATTCCAGATGAAGAATTATTATTTGAAGTATCTACAAATGCCAATGAAATAGAAATAGCTGTAGTTCTATCATAGGAAGATAAAGTGGTATGTTATGAATCTCATAAATTATGAGCTGAGGTAAATTTCTCAATCCATTATTTAGAATTACTAGAAGTTCTTCATGCTTTGAAGGTTTGAAGATATTATCTTTGTGGAAAAAGGTTTGTACTAAAAAAATCATAAAATTTTAGAATATTTTCAAAGATAACCTATTTTGAATGCTCATCAATGATGGTGGATAGAATTATTGGTTGAATATGATTTTGAAATCAAATATATTCTTAGTAAACAAAATGTGGTAGTCGATGCCCATAGTCAAATGTAAAACTTGATGATAGATGTGGTAACAAATCCTATGAAAGAAAAAATTAAGAAACAAATAAGAAAAAATATTCTCATTTCAAGAATATTTTAACCAATATTCCCCCTAAACCCCAATATGAACTTCCCCCTAATGTTTTATTGATGAAAGGATAAAGGTTATTGTGTGAAGCACATAAAGTACCATATTCAGGACATCTAGGGTATATTAAGACTTATATGATGTTATTAAAATATTATTTTTGACCTGGAGTGAAGAATGATGTATCTTCATACCTTAAAAATTGTCCAACATGCCAAAGAATAAAAGTCAAACAAAGGAAACCCAGTGGGTTATTACAACCTCTAAACGTCCCAACCTAGAAATGGAAAGATGTTACCATGGATTTCATTATGGGATTACTAATAAATAAAAATTGAAATGACTTAATTTTGATAATGGTTGATCACCTATTAAAGATAGCATATTTTATAGCTTTGAAATCTACAAACACAACCAAAGAAGTAGCCCAAAAATTTATATGAGAAGTATTTCAATTGCATGGTTATTCAAAATCTATCATCTTAGACCAAGACCCTAAGTTCATATCTAAATTTTGGTAAAACTTCTTCAAAGGGCTTGGAACCCAATTGAAATTTAGCATAGCTTACCACCCAGAGAGTAATGGAAAAACCAAACATATGAATAGAATATTAGAAGATATTCTACAAAGCTATGTTGGGAGTAGATTGAAAATGTGGGAAAATTATTCACACCTAGTAGAATTTACCTATAACAACAATTATCAAGGTTTCATACATCAAACATGATTTGAAGTAATATATGAATGTACTTGTTGTACACAACTAACTTGGATAGATCCAACCTTAACAACAAAATGGAAGGAAGAAGAAATGAAAATAATAAATAATATTGTGAAAATACTTTAAAAAAATTTACAAGTTGCCCAATATATATATAAGGAATATGCAAATCAAGATTGGCTTAAGAAAGAATTCCAAGTGGAAGATCAAATACCACTGAGAGTAAAACCTACTAAAAGTTCTCTTAAACTTGGAAAATATACTAAATTGGCACCCCAATATTATGGACCCTTTGAAATTTTTAAAATAATTGAAAAAATAGCATATCGGTTATATCTTCCAACAACCTTAAAAATTCACCTAGTTTTCCATGTAAGTTTGCTAAAGAAATTTCATGCAAATAATGTTCCATATGTGCTAGACTAGAATACATTTCCATTGTAATCAAATGTCAGCTTTGAAGTTAAAACCATTGCAATTAAAGACCAATTGAACCAAGAATCTACAAAATAAATCTATTAGTGAAGGACTTGTTTAATGGTCAAATTGTGATTGGTAGACTTGGAAAAATAGGGAGTTTATTCTTAATACTTATCCCCAACTTTTTGATCATCATGATATTGCATGATAAATTGTATTTATTATTGATATAATAAATTATATTTTATAATTTCTAGTCTTTTTTTGTATAGAAAGTAATAAGGATAATAAAGAAGCTAAAGTTGAGGAGCATAACGAAGAACTAGTAGCTGAGTAGCTGGATATGGACGAAGCACTCAAGGACGAGCTAGATGCTTAAGGGGAATAGATTGTAATGTCCTATCCCTTGTTAAGGGTTGAAAAATATTATAAAAGGGTAATTAATTTTCAAATAAAGGGGTGCCTCGTTATGAGAAGTTACAATTATTCATGTATCCCTTAGGAAAGGATTTGACCTATGCCATTTAACATGGAGTTACAGAGCCTAGAAAGAAAAGTAACGAGAGCTGGGTGAAGTAGGAAAAGAAGAGATTGATCACCCCTTCAGTTGGATAGCCTAACCATGGTGGTAGTGCCAAATTGCCTCTAAGGGTTAAGAGGCATGGGAAGATAATCCAAAGGATGTTAAAGTGCTCTCTCTTATTAATAAAATTTTTCTCTATTTTTCTTTACTATTCCATGTTTACAATTCTTACAAATGTTTTTATGACATCCAAAAATGGGATGTCACAAGTTCATCACCATTTCCTTGGGATTAGTAAAAGATATTATGACCATCATTAGTGGGTGTTCATATCTTGGTGATCCATGTAGGTAATTGCAAAGTGAAACTTTTCATTATTATGGAAAAGACTTAGCTAAGTATAATTGATGTCATGCTTGGAATGATGGACCTGTTCTTTAAAATTTTCAAGAAGAATAAGCATAGAATAGTATAGAAGAAGAGGGTTTCATGCATCATGTATAGTGACAGGATGAAAATAGATGCAGAATATATAGGTAATTAGACACATAATTATCATAACATGAAAATCATGTGTAGAACCACAGAGTGTGATAAGGTTCTTTTACTTAGAAACCACAAGGTAGGATTGTGTTTAGTGGTTGACTTAGATGAAAGTTACAATTCTACTAGGTTTATGAAACATTAAAAAGCCCTCAAAAGTGAATACATTAATAGATTATATTAACTAGAGTAGCTTAGATGCTAACTCTTTTATGCAAAAAATCACCAAGAAGTAGACATGTATTGGGAAGAGTTGGGAATTATAAAGACATTTGAAATAGAGTCTCTTGAACTTGAAAACCTACTAGAATAATTGGCCATTAATATATAATTGTTAGACTATCTAATATCTAAGTAAAAGTTAGCTAGCTTTTAGCCTATAAATGTTCTAGTGTGGAAAATTTTAAAAATGATAAAAAGAAGGATTAAAAGATATTAGGCAAATAAGGAGAAGTGTATTGACAATGGATGATTAATTAATTAGTTTTTCTTTTTTTCTATTTTCAAAGTTGTAAGTGATTCTAAGTTTATCAATTCCATTTTATTAGCTTCGCTTATCATTTACTTTTAAGAATATATAAATGTCTTTGTGCTATGTTTTTTTCTTACTTAAGAGTCAATATATCATTATATTTTTGTGAAGATTAGATACCTCAATATGAGTGCTCACTCTTGATCAATTAGGCCATTCTTTTACATTATATGTTAAAAAGATGAGATCATTTTCTTTCCTATAAATCTTTAAAGGCTACACTCTTTTTATTATTGTTCTTAAAACCTCATTGGGAAAAATAATAAATTGATTGATCAATGATTATAATAGTGTAACATATGAAATATGTTTAATACTTGTGCTTGTAAATTAAGGCTAAGAACTCAATAGTCTATCAAAAAAGGCCTAGTTTTACAAATAAGCTTTGAAAATAGGAAAGACCAAAATTTTAATTATTGCATTATAATTTGTTCATAGTTAAATTAATCCATTATAGGTAAAAGTTCTTCATTTAAATTAGATATGCAACATTCATATAGATTATTCCTTAGAAATTAGTAATTATACCCCACTCATAAACTATTAAAGCTAATCAAATAATCAATTAGTATAGTATAGAAATAATCTAGCTATTAGCTCAAATAAAAAAACTGAAGCTATTTAGAGTTATTTGTGCCATGATTGGGATAGACAACCAACAATCATCTAAAATGAGTTTAAACTAATTAGTTTAGATAATCCAAACTCTAACACCAACACAATGTTCCACTGATTTTCTCACCTAACTATTAAAATAGTAAGTCCTTATAAAATGGAAAAAGTATAGGAGGCAATAATTCCTATAATAGGTCAAATACTACATGGAAAGAGAGAGTAACCTCTATAAAATCTACATAGAAGGCTTGGTGCGATGGTTTGATTTATAGGAAAATCAATCTAGAATTCTCCAAGACACTCACATGAGACCTTGTGGAGGTTACTATGCAAAGAGAAAAACAATCATTAAAATCCTTTTGACTAGATACTTTTGAAACACAATATTTAGGGATGTCCATCTATTTGTCCATTCTTTTGAAGGGTTCCAATGTGATGATGGGATGAGTACAAGGCTTGAGGATTCTTAATAATGATCCAAACATTGGAACCATTTTACTTATAGGAAATTGACTTTATGTATTTCATCATATCCATGTTCAATGGGAAGTACTACCTCATAGTTGCTATAGACTATTACAAAAAATGAATAGAGGCCAAAATAGTAATAAATTATATAGTAGTAACAATGACCAAGTTTTTCCAACAAAAGGTGGTAAATAGGTTTGGTATTCCTAGAACACTTTATTTTTGACAATGGAACTCACTTTACAAGTACTACTTTCAAGAAGTTGATGAGATGCTCAAGGGTAAAACATAAACTTACTACATCCTACCATCCCAAAGCCAATGGTCAAGTGAAGATAATCAATAGGAAGATCACAAAAATTCTAACTAGGGCCATTAGCAAATATCATAGGGATTAGAGCACAAAACACAATAATTCCTTATGGACCTATTGCTTCACTTGGAAACTTTCTATAGTCTTACTTCCTTAAAAGCTAGTGTATGATAAGCTTCTAAAAATTTATATTCAAACTAATTTATGGACACTGATCATAGCCTATAAGCTTAACATCAACCTTATCCTAGAATAGAAGGAATCTCAACAAGCTAGATGAAAAATAAAGAGTAGCCCTCATGATGAATGAAGTTCACAAAGCTTACACTAAACAACATCATGAAACTAAGATAAGATGAGGGGAATTTGAACCTAGAGGCAAGGTCCTCTACTAGAACTCCATTTAGGTACCTTAAACTATCAAATTTCAAAACTTTATGAAGGACCTACATCTTACATCCCACCTTTAAATTCAAGTCCATGAAAGTATACGACCCTGATTGTCCATAAAACTTAATATTAGTTAATACACAACAAGTAAAACTATTCCTAACATTAGGTTGGAGAGCATTAAATTGGATATAAAATCTCTAATGACTGATTACCCATGGCTAAGAAAATGAAAATGAAATGAAACTAATGCAATGAAAGAAAAAAAAAAGAAAGAAACTTATATTAAAGTCATGACTGAAAGGAAAAGAAGAGAAATGAAACAATGGAAAAGAAAGAGAATTAACACAAACAACTAAAAGTAAAAATAAATATGATAATACATAACAACTAAAAACTAAAATAAGCTAAAAAGAGATAAACATCATAAATATGAAATTTTGATACTCTTATAAATATATGGCATAAATCATAATAGATCCTATTATACAAAAATCTCAATCCAATGCATAAATTGGAAGAAAATCACCTAATTAGATTTAAAAATAGTTTCATACATCATGAAATGATAATTTTCTTAATTGGAAATGATACAAATATGAATCACAAAATCATTGAAGCATCAAAGATCTCTAAGCTCCACCTAGACCCTAGTGACTTATAGATAAAGAGGGGTTTAGTAAATACTAAGTAAGAAACCTTGGCACCTCCTTTGACATAGTTGATGGATAGATCTCTTCATGGCTAGATTAGTCATGATTAACCTATAAATCATGTTAGAACAAAAAAATAGTCCAAACATCAATATTACATGGTCATATCAATTTGATACCAAAATACCAAACAACACTAACAAACCCAAATAGCACTTCATCCATCAATCCAAAAATAAGGAGGCTAGCATGCACTACAATTAGTTTTAAATGTGTGAAATGTTATCATGAGTAACTGCTAAAATTTCTAAAATTTTTGAAAAACCAAACTATCATACGTATGGATTTATTATTAATCTCAAAAAAATGAGAGGCATCACCTAGGACTATTCCCAATCATGTTAAACTACTAGTGCTAGAGGCACCATCTTGGACTTACTTCTAATGTTCTAGAGTCATTAAATAAAATGATCAATCATGATAATAATCATTCTCTTGTGTAGGATGAGGCCTATAATTAATGACACACTCATGTATCATAGTAGGGGTCAATTATCAAGCATTTTTAGGGAACCCATTTTTAATCCACCTCACATCTCAGTGCTAGCTACAACAAACATACATCCAATAAACATTTCAAACAAGGTAATAAAAACTTTGGTAGTGAATGGTACAATGATAATGGATAGTTGAAAGGTCTAATAATAATGTTAATGAAGTGTCTAGTGGCACTTTGTAAGTTAATTATAAGCCTTTGATTTGGGAAGTATTTCATGAATCTTGTGTTTGAAATCTATCATGTGTGGTTAAGGTTGTTAATCGTTGAGATGCATCTTTACCTCCTATGTTTAACTCCAAGGTTATGTGCATGATTCCAAGCTCTTTAAAGAAATTTTAGATTCATTTGAATGTACTTTAATCCTTTAATCATTCTTCCTTAGGTTTCAACTTTCATTTGGAATTGTTTGTATAAAGTATAGTTCAGGGGATGGCTAGGTTCCTAACTACCCTATGTTAGTGCACCTCCTATGTTAGTGTAGGGCCACTGGTGCACCTTCTATATTAGTGCACCTCCATTTTTCCAACCAAAAATTCAACAAGGGATGGAACTTGATCCATGGAGTGCTCCCTATGCATCATAATACTCTTCCTCTTTCCTACCTTGAAACTCATTAGGACATGAACCAAATACCTCATGCAACTCTCCATCAATATTGGCTAGATCCACCATAATCATCTCCATAGCTGTAGATCCACTAATGTACATCATGAATCTCCATAGCTGTAGATCCACTAATGTACATCATGAATCTCTATTCCATCATAAGGCATAATTTTAAATTATTCACATTGAGAACATATCTAGTACCTCATTATAAGGTACTACCCTTATTTTTCATCCTCATATACTATTGGATGATATCAAAATCATCATGTTCCTTCCAAGCCATGAAATTCATCACCTAATAAACAAAATCATTTTTGTAAAAGAAATAAGAACACAAATATTTGTGAGAATTCATGCTTCTTCGCTTTTGCATCATTATTTTCAAAGAAATGAGTTGAAGAAGAGCATTATTCTAAATAACAAGATCATCAAGGAGCTTATCAGGTACTAGCCTTAAACTCATTCATGTGGGAAGAGTCCTTATGTAATGGATTCAATGATATAGTATGGTTTTTTGGTATGTATTTTTGTATATTTTAAATTTAATGATACATCATTCTCTACTTTTTTATTCTTTTGCTTTTATATTTCTTTTGAGTGTATATAGAAAAAACTAGTTCATGTACTTTATGCATGCTCACCCAAAAAGCTAAAGATGGATGGATTAGTTATAGATGTGATTATGATGTGAGAGTGCTAAATAGTTTTAAAGTGGATCCTTGATCAATGGAATTCCCATGTAAAAACTTTTGTTCTCCTAATTTTTTCCTATCAATCATTGGTTAACTAGGATCAAACTTAGCAAGGACTTGGAACTCACACAATGAGTTGTTAAAGCTACTACTACTAGAATTATGGGTAGGTTGTGGATCCATGCATTAAGGTGTGAGATCTAGAAAAATATAAGAGTGTTGGGCCATTGGAAAGGAAATTTTGTATCATTGAGTATCCTTGTAGCCACTAAATGGGTCTAATTGGTGTGATTGGATCAAGGTGCACATGCTTACCATGCCTATCCACCCTTGGTTAGAAGAGGTTCATGATGTCATAAACCTATGCATGCCATGTGGTGAGGGATGAATTCTCATGATCAAGTAATTTAAAGATTGTATATGATGATCTAATGCTTAAATAATTTCTTAATGATCATGCAACATTCAAAAATCCTCTTCTAATGAAAGAAAAAAAATGAAAAAAGTAGAAAAACATAAGAAAAGAAAAGAGTGAAAGAGAGAGAGAATAAAAATAAAATGAATGAAAAAATACAAAAAAAAACATCAAAAAGTAAATGATGAAAAGAAAAAAATAAAATAAAAAATAAATAAAAATTAAAAAAGAAAGAGTAATGTAAGATTGATACTATTCCAAGCTTATTGGTCCACATAAATTAGTATTTCTACCATCTTGAATGGATCATATAATTGCTCAAGCATGATAAAAATAAGTTTTTGGACCAATAATCATGAAAGGTTTTCCTATGTTCAACTCTTTGCCTAGATTATTAAACTCTCAAATGTAATAGTTCAAGATAATCTCTTTCTCATCCCTACCCATGGCCATGAAGGCATAGAATTCTCTCTCTTAGTGAACTTTGGTAATGTCAAATGCTACTTCCACCTAATCCCTCAATCCATTTATTTCTTGGGATTAATGTCATAGACCCTCATCCAAATCATGATCATATCCATCATGAGCATTCTTGATGCTTGATCTTGATAATGTAATCACTATTGAGATTGGGACTGGTTAGTGTAGCCAAAGAGATCAATGAGAGGTTTACAATAAAGAAAAAATTGAGCCTACAAGGCATACATGCATGGATGATAGAAAACTAAACGAAAATCTAAACTTCTAGATGAATTTTAGCATAATTTCTTTGTTTTATTCCACCAATTATTAGACCATTAACTAATCAAGGCTATATGACATTGGTAGTGGTAGGTGTAACCTTGCATTTAAAAAGGAAACTAGAGACCTATCCCTACTATGTGGATAAGTAGTGGTGAAGGAACATAATAGCAGATCTCTCATGGGATGTAGGATATGCACAAGTGTGTCCATGAGCTAATTGAATTATTGGTTAGGGATCCATTGATACTGCACTTTTACATTCTTCCTCTTATTCATCATTTATTCTCCATATCTTTTCTTTTCAATATATGCATCCTTTTATATGGTAGGAAGTCAATTAGATAAAGTAGAGAATGATATTTAACAATCTAAGGGGATGAAATAATATTTTATTCTAATGTATCATTAGTTGTTGGGAACCCATGGTTGTCCCATCAGTGGATTTCACAAGGGCAAGAAAGGAAGATGCCTACTATGTTAGCATTATGAGCAGGTAAGCTCAAGCTTATCTTCTAGTGATGGTGTTGATTACTTAGTGTAAAGCTCTCGATTATTCTACCACTTATATAAGTTTCAATTCTATGAGTTTTGAGGTTTGATCATGAGAATCCCTTCTTACCTTACCTAACTTGCACCTATTTCTTTAAGCTTGGGATACTCTATTGGTCTTCCACTCTTGATCTTTGGGTTAAGCTTGTATCTATAAAGATCTTCCAAATAAGTTTTAAATGAGCTAGAAGGAGAAAATTTGAAGATGAATGACATGAAAGAAGATGTAGTATGAATGATGTATGAAAAAGACTTATTCTTATAGCTTTTTCCTATTCTAAGCAAGCATTTCAAGGGGATTTTCTTGGTAAGATGGCTTATATTATAACATAGTCATGGTTTATATTGTACATTTTTAATTCCTCCACATTGATTTTGTCATGTATATAGTCCTTGTTTTTATGTCTTGGATTTTAAAGCTAGCTTTACTTAGTGATGGGGTAATGATGAGATGTCTAGTGATAATTTGTAAGTCAGTTGTAAGACCCAGTTTTTAAAAGTATTTCATGTGTTCTATATTTGTAGTCTAGCATGTTTAGTTATGATTCTTGATTTTCTAAGATGCATCCTTACCTTCTATGTCATACTTCAATGTTGTGTGCATGATTCTAAGCTCTTTATGATGATTCTCACTTCATTTGAATGTTCTTTGGTCCTTCTAGCATGCTTTCCTAGGTTCTATCTTTCACCTAGAATTATTTATACAAAGTTTAATTTGAAAGAAGTGGTGCATTAACTACCTAACATCAATGTACACTCTTGCATTAGTGTAGGGATGTTGATTCACCTCATCCAAGCCTAGTTTGATCTTCTTTGCCTATGGTATGTCTAGAATTAGCTTAAGTTATGTTGACGGATCTTCGTTAATGCCTAGGCATTGATGAACCTCCTCTATTATGTTGCAAAAACTATAAGTACTTGGAATGAGCTCTCACATAGAACTTACTCCTATCATATGCATTAATCAGATTTTATTTAGGATTTTAGTATCCAATTTGTATGAATTATTATTTTTTATTTGGGTAAGTTAATTTCTTTTCTTGTCTTGTGTGTTTTGTGAGATATCACTTCCACAAGTGTGGCTAGACTTTGTGTTTACATAGTGAATAAAGATTATTGTTTTTCTTATTCCCTTGTTGATGCCTTATACATTAAAACACCAAAAACATTATAAAAAATTTAAATAGTAAAAATATTTATTTAATTAATTCTCATTTTCATAAGTTTTTAATGATTCGTCATTACCCAAGAAGGTCACAATTGTATCAAATGGTGTTGGGTCATCAAGGCTTTGACTAAGAGAAATTTCCATTGCATTTCATGTGTGGTGTTGAACTTGTTCCCAAGAGGGATTACAACTTAGGCATTTCACCTATCCCCATGAGGAATTGTGATGTGTATGTATGTTTATATTTTTTTATTCCTGTATTTAGAAGATCCATATAAATAATTGTTGTTACAACAATTAACCACTTTCATGAAATAGGCATAAATTATTCTAATAGACTTGATTCTTCTCACATTACCATTAATAAAAAAAATGCCCTAGATGAAAGTAAATTTTTATAAGGAAAAGTTTACATGAGATGTTAAAAGTTTATGAGGGTCAATTTCTTCTTTTTAAATCAAATATTACTACAAGAACAAGCTAAGGTTTGATGCATCAAGTTTTTGGTAACACAAGTCTCAAGCAAGAAACTTTGGAAAAAATTTTAACAAAGATGCAGCACACTTTTTGAATAATCAGAATTTGTGAGATAAAGCAAACCCTCCTAAATATTTTTGATCTATTATTCATAAAATAAAAGATCTGGGGCTTTCAAATTAAGTTAGGCACTCCATGATATGACTACGTTGAATATCAAGAATAGAGCTTACTAGCCCAAATTTATGTTTTCCTTTCTATAAGTTAAGTGAAGCTCATTAAAATAAAATCACAAAGCCTATGATTTAGTTTCATCATGATAGAAATTTTAAAAAAATAGTTGAACACTAAAGAGAAACCTTCACTTTAAAAAAAATGAATCAATTTATATTTAAAAAGGATTAATAAAGCGTGTTTACCACATCAGCTTGTTAAGGAAAAGTTTTCATAGACAAAAAGTGTGGAATATGATCCTACTAAATCAACTCTAATAGCATAGAGATGAATTGTAGAGTAGAAAATTAGCTCTATAAAGAATACCCCATTAGGATCTACCACATAAGCTCAATTATATGGCTTGTAGATTTAAACTTAGAGTTAGCTTGAATGTAGCTCTTCTATGTAAGCTTTTCCTTATGTAGAACATGCTTGTAAGATGAAGAAGTAGCTCTACAAAATAGTTTTATAGACATGTCATGTAGACACATTGAGATGAATTTTTCTAAAGAATCAAAATTGACTCTACAAGTGATTTAGCTTCTACCTCTACAAAGCTAACTCTTATTAGGAAAAAGGATTTGTAGGGCTATAAAATGATTTAGTTTAAAACATCATTTTTCAACTTTGACACATAAGCTATTAAGCCTCGATTTGTAGAACCAAAGATAAGTTCTACAAAATTTTTCTACAAGCCCTATAAACATAAAGAGGGAGCTCATAAAATTGAAGATTAGCTCTACAAAATGGTACTTTCATGTCATCTCATTGTGTGGTGCTAGATTCGTAAAGTTAAAAGGTGGCTCTACAAAGAAGCTCTTCTACAATAGCATATTTCATGTTAGCATCTAGATGAAGAACTAATTGGTAGAGCCAAATTTCCAATTTACGAATGAGCCCTACCATGTTAGCATCTACCATTTCAACTTCCTCTATGTCTACTTTTATGAAAATCTAGTTCATAGAACCAAAAAGTAGTTTTATGAAATGGCTCTTTGAATAATAAGCTCATACTCCATAGCAACATTCCGTCTTTTACCATGTAAGCTACTTCATAAGTTGGATTTAAAGAACCAATATCCAGCTCTACAAAGAAAAGATAAAATTATTCTATAATCTATGTCATCATTTGCCACATCAACATGTAGAGGAAAGATTGTAGAACCAAAAATTAGCCTTATGAGATGATTCTACTTAGATTAGCTTTATAGCATTCATGTGAAAAGAGATAGTGAAATTAGTTTTGTATGTAAATATCATATGACATGTGGATTTCATTTGATGAAGGTCTGTAGACTAAAAATATGGCTATAAAAGAAAATCTAAAAGTAATTCTATGTAGCTAGGGAGCAAGTTTGGGGTTAAGCCTTTTGTAGAGCCAAAATATGGTTCTACAAAATAGCTCTAGAAAATGGCTCTAACACATCAACTTTACCTTATGAACTTGTACAATGAAGAAGTATTTCTACTAAAATGACTCCACAAAATACATAACTCTTGGTTCTACCATGCTATTGTTAAGGATAGGGAGATGCTTGTAGAGTTAAAATCTAGTTCTACAAGCAAGTGTGAAAACAACTCTTCCATGTTAGCTTCTTTGAAGAGCAAGCTTGTAGGATGCAAAAATGGTTCTATAAGTAAACTCTAAAATGGCCCTACAAGCCTTGTTAGATCTTGGACCCATTAAAAATTACACACTTGCAAATTTTATTTTCAATCTAACTTAGCAAAATACATAGAACAAAAGAGGATCAATTTAGAGAAGAAATTTTAATTTATTGTACCACATCAGATTTCTTTGTAGAACAAGGTTTTAAATCTTGAATTTAGCCTCATGAATGAGTTGGGAAAGGCTCCAAAAGATAATACTTAAATTCTTAAGCATTCAATGAAGTAGCTTAGCAGAATTAAAGTTTGCACTATGTGTAAAGAGACAAATTGCATAGATTATTCCAAGTGATCGAATTAAAGAATAAAGCTCTAAATATTGCTAAGTGGGTTATGGATAGATTTCAAAGTCATCAACAAGTAGAGCCCAGACTCAAAGCAGAACTAAGAGTAGAAATAGAGCCATGAGAAAAGATAAAGTTCCCATTAAAGAATACTTAGAAGCTTTATGTTCTACAAAATGGCCAAGATGTCACACAAGGAAAAGGAAGAAGCTCCTTAGAAATTTCAAGATATTGATACCTTTACCTTGTCTAAATATTTTTAGAAATAAAATTTGAACCTTTACCAACTCTACCATTGGATTGATGTAGTATGCCTAGAGTTGAATGTAGAAGAAGCAGACTTACTTGATTTTGATGAAGATCATGATGTAGGGGAAAAATTAAGTTTACAATCAATAAGATCGATGGAGGAATGGCATTAAATTTATGAGAAAATAGGAATACATAAGCTTAGTTTCAAGCCTAGAAAAAACCTAACTAGAGATGTACTAAATCATTTAATATCAGAAATAATTTATGAAAAGGATAAGCTATGGTTCAGAGGAAATAGTATGTGCTTCATCGATATCAATGTTATGAAAGCATATGAGCTCTATAGATTAATTGAGCCATATATTATAGAAATTAAAGCTCATTAGTATAATGAATTAGTGTTTAGTAGGAAATTATAAAACCATCTTGAGTTTGAAAGAAGCATTAATTTGCCACTATCCAACATAGAAAAACCTTGGGTATATAGGAGCACCATCCCCAAATAGTCAAAGCTTAGGTTTCCTCATAAAATATTCATTTCTACTTTAAATTTTTATTCTATCTATGAAATAAATACTATTTTTGATTACCATGTTTGGGCCTAGGTAGCTTTAAAGAACAATAAGCATTTCTTTTCTATCTAATATATGAATGATGCCCTAGAAAAGAGTTTGTTTGAGATTCATGAGCAAGGGAATCAACCAAGACTTAGCTTATCTTTATTAAACTAATTATTAAGTGAATTTTTCAAGCCTAAAATAATAGCCCAAATTCTTATGGGATATGGATTGCAAAGAATAGCTTGACCTAAAGACCCTTTCTATGGCTTCTTTCTAGTCATCTACTAAAGGAGCTACTTCGATGTACAAGCTTTATAATTTCTAATGAACTATTTTTATCCTCACTTGATTAGGCTAATTTTAGGAGTTTTTCCACTAAGGGTTGATTAGTAGGTGATAAATAAAATAAGGGAAAAGTGTGATGGAACTATCTTCCTTCATGCTTGTTACACCTGGATTTTGATAGTAGGGTTTGAGGGCAAGGCTTTCAAGCTACCAAGGTTTGTAGCTCCTTATTTGGCTACACTAGAAGTTAGTAGATAGATGTGAAAAGCCTTGTTAGCATGATTATAAGCATAAAGAAGATTCCCTCCTTAATTTTAACTTTTGGAAGTTCATCAATGCAAGTAATCTAAGAGGAATAGCTAGAAGATATAGAGAGTAATGCAATTTTCCTTTAGCGTAGAAAAAGATTTATTCCATAGCAAATACTAGGAAGGTTCCTTAGCCTAAAGATAGTGATATAGTTTACCTTAAAGCTTCTAATAGAGAGGTTAAATAGGCCAAGGAAGAAGCTCTAGTATAGTTTAGAAAGAGCTTATCAATGAAGTTGTTGGCTTTAGCTTGTGACATCCATGTAATTGAAGATTATAGATGGATGGAGGACAAAGAACACCCTCTAGCCAAGGATTTTTTAGAGGAGTGCCTAGCTATAATGGAAGATAACTATTTTTCATGAAACTTTCTAGAGCTAGAGAATTTCATATCTAATGAAAGGTTTCCTCTTAATGAAGAAGAATATGCCAAGGTAAGGGCTACAAGGAAGGCTAGAATCAATCAAGAAAATGTAAAGAAGTAAAAATAGCTACAAGAGAAAACATTAAAAGAGCAACAACAATAGCAATAATTGCAATAGAAAAAGCTAATAGAGCTTCAAAAATAAGAAGAATAGTAATATAGGCTAAAGGAACAAGAACAATAGAAGCTAATTGAGCTCCAATAGTAGTAGAAAAAGGAAGGGGAAAGTTCATCTTTATCCCTCACCTCCCCATTTGGATATTTAATGAAGGGAGTAGCCCAAGCTTTTAAGATCAAGGAAAAAGAAAGCTACATCATATTAAGTCAAAAGCTCCATACTACACTTGAGATTGAAGTTAGTATGATCTTCAAGCATAAGGAAGATGATCCATAGAAGGGGAAGTAGAATGTTGTAATGTCCCATCAGGATATGTATGATTCCATGGCTATAGTGATCAAGGACATGGAACAATTAGCCTATAGTTAGATAACCAAGCTCAAGAAATTCCTCTTGTAGAATGAATAGGAAGTGTCAAGATTACAAGAGGTAAATAAATGTTTAAATAGAGGAAATGATTATCTTAGAGAAACAATAATCATCAAGGAATCATTAATCCAAAACAAGTAATATATGAACAAGTAGTTGGATAAAAAGCTAGATGTCATGAGCTTAGTGTTAGAACAAGATAGAAGAGAAAAAGCTCTTGATTACTCTCACCTTGCTCTACCAATCTTTAGGTAAGTAATTATTGAGATGAAATATGATAAAGAATGAATGAGATAAATAGGGGAAGAGATTTTACAAATGAGGGAGAAATAAGCTATGCTTGTTCAAATGGAGAAAAAAGCTCAAGAGTTATATGATTTGGACAAAACTAAAAGACCATAGCTACCTTAGTTTAAACAAAGTTTTCATTATTCAATGGTGATGACTATTATAAGCTTGTAGTACTGTAGGAAAAGATTTAATTAAAATAAGTAGCTCAATAACAAAATCAGGCTTATGAAAGAGTAGTGTTGAAGAAGTTATTAGGAAGCTTGATAGAATTAATGCAGATTCAATGAATCAATTAGTAAGATTATTATTAATCATGGGAAATTATTTCAATAGTTAGAAATAGAAGGGCTTCAAGTTCAATGAATGGAAAAGATCTATCAAGAAGCTAAGTAGTTAAATAACATATTATAGTTTTATGAAGAAAATGTGAGGAAGTTGCATCCATAAATCTTGTAACTAGTGTAACTGCCTAAGGATACTATATAAAGATTAAGGTAGACTTGTAAGAGGAAAGAGAGTAATTTTTTGAGGAATAAAAGAAAGAAAATCTTGTAAAGACTATTTCTAATAGAATTTTAAATAGGTTTCATTATCTCTTTTGGCTTTTGTCTCTTAGTTAACATTTCTATTTGAATAGTTTTCCCTATTATGTCTAGCTTAATATTGGATGGATACATAGGAATGATTGTTAGTTTTGGAATACACTATTTGCTTTGATTAGCTAAGACTTAGCTTTTTTTATTTTTTGATTGAATGGGGTATCTTTTATAAATTGCTAATTCTTAAATAATTTAGCATAGAAGTAATGTTATCCTCACAATTCTAAGCTTTATAAATAATTATTTTCCTTAGTTACTTACTTTGTTAGCAAAGCCTTTTAGAGTTCACTTTAGAAAGTTAGCTAGTAGATAGTTCAGAATTGAAAACAAACATTTTCTATAAAAACCTTTCATTTAATATTTAATACTAGGCTCAAGGAAATGCTATTCAAGTTCATTAGTCTAGCTAAAAGATAGTTAGAAGAGGTGGTCACAGTTATACTTAAGATAACCAATCTTTAAACATATCCTATTTCCTTAAACATATTATGAAATTATTGTTAGGATAGCTCTATCATTGTTAAACATACTTAATCACATTAGCTTATTTCACTAGTAGAGGCTATTTAGAGGTATTTATGCATTGGTGGTATTAAAGACCATCAACCACCTAAAATGAGTTTAACTAAAAGTTCTTCCTTGTGGTACGAATTTTTCCTAATTCTACCACAATATTTATAAAATATAAAATTATAAATATTCTCTTTATCTTTCACTATGGTAACATAGGTTTTAATTGTGTTATATGTATTATAATATATTTTATATTTATTAAATACAATGGTATACAAAAGTGTTCTTAGCAATCCACTCAACATTATCTTCGAAGCTTATGACTGGATGACACTACATTTCGTATGATAGATTCCACTGGTCCAAAACTGGCATGACTCCTATGAAATGCATACCAAGATTATCAAACAATAGATTAAAATATTTTGAACTAAGATAAATTGAGGTGAAAAGTATTAAATTGGAACAAACTTGGCATTAACAATATCAAAGGATAAGAAACAACAAAGAAGAAATACCATGACCTCATCGTTACTTATGATAGCTCATCATGGTCTAGCCATGATAAGATCATAACTTGTGGTATACTTAGAATGATAAACTATATAAACTAAAGTAAAATACTCAAGCACAACTTGACATGACTCATGGCAATTGACCATGACTTGTGATCTACTAAGAAGATAAAAAAAAGGCAAAAAGGATAATAATGCCTTACAGTAAGACTTAGAAACAACACCACAACTACACATAACTTAGGATGATGGAACATGACTTGACCATAACTCATGGTGAAATAACTATGGCTTGACCATGACTTATGGTGGATGTAAAGATCACTAGATAAATCAAAACAAAACATGTAACAAAGGATGACATACCACAACCTGACCATGATCATTGGTGATTAATCATGACCTAACTAAAACTTGTGGTTGATTCATGGTATTACAAGTTTGTAAAAAAGAACCTAAAATTGATGTAAAAAGAGTAGAGGCATATCACAACTTCATCATGACCCCATCATGACTCATGTCCTATGACCATGAATTAATCATGACTCATGGTTAGACCTAGTAATCACACCACGATCCATGATTGACTTGTGGCTTTGTATGAAAATTGTAAAATTAACAAAAAAGTGCACATAATAGATAACAAAATATTTGCAATAGTTAGAGAGCACTAGTAACAAGAAAATCAAGACTCAGCATGGAAAATAAACCCAACTAATAATGAAAAAGAGACTAAGTAAGAAAATGATACTAGTAAGAGATAGAAATCCTTGGAGGATATAACATAAATGAAAAAAAATTTATAAATAAGACTCTAAATCTTATATTATCTAAACATGATCAATCTATTGAAAAAAAATTCATGCTATCAAAACTTAAAGCATTCATATAATATCAATTCCTCAAATTATTGAATGTATTTTCAAAATATTTAAATAAGCACAAATATTAGAGTAAAACCTAAAATAAATAATTAAAGTTAATATAATCTACCAATCAATGAAAAACCCTAAAATCCCAAGCAAGATTTGCATAGATTTGTAACAATAATTCAACAAAACCCATCTCATACAAATTTTTGCAAAATCCTTTATATTAAAAAAATGAGAAAAGAGGTCAACATTACTCACATGGAGACAAGAACAATGTACATAATGATTAAAGCACTGCTACACATCTATTGATGCCATGATTCCAATTTAACAAAAGCTTCTTACATTACCATAAGCTTTAAATACTATACCATTTCCTCTTATAGTAACCAGATGTCAAGGTGCTTGGATAAGGATTTTTTGGAGTTTTATCAAAAACACAGAACATTATGTAGAGTAAAGATAGGCAAATTACCCAAACTAAAGTTCATCAAGGAGAAACTTCCTACTATCACATGTGTATCACTTATGTAACTTTTCCATCCATAACAAGCATATCATAAAATAATCATAAGGATAAATTATGTTAACTAAGTAAATTAATAAAATGAATTAAAATAAAGCTAACTATCATATAGAATAGTTCATATAATTAAATACCAAACCTTTTCATGCCTACACCTCAACTTTTGAGAGAACCTATACATAAACTTATCCATCAGGTTAATGCACATCAAATAGATAAAATACATAAATATAAAATATCATAGAAAGGCACATGACTATAATAATGCATCAATGTCATAATATCATATGGAGTATGAAATATTTAAATACATAAAATGTAAAATGTAAAAATATTTGAAATATATCTAGCAAAAATCATGCCCACAACATAACACACACGAAGATTCTTAAATACAACACTATAAGTGAGAGAAATACTTACTAGATCATCATAAAACATGGGGCCTTACAAATATACCACCTTGATTTCTTACAAAAGCTGATATTAGTCAACAATGAATAGGTGAAACTATTCAAGGACTCCTAGGTAGTCATGCATTCAATAGATACCTCTACAACTACTTAAGCCCATTCATTCATTTGTATCTTCATTTTTCCACTATCATGGAGAAGATACCCATGTAATTTGATACCTTGTGGGAACCCATTTTACATTTTTTTTGTTTTACAAAATTCTTGTGATTTTTTGTTTCTTTAAATATTTCCTTTTCTTTAAGTCATTTTATATTTTGTAATTTATATTTGATGTTTTGTATTTGATGTTTTTAATGTTTAATAAAAATTACTAATTTTTTGTAGAGACCAACTTTATCACTTGGATCATGTCCTATGCCATCAAGATATTAGGTAGATAATTACATAAAGTAGTGAGGCCATGTCATTCATCCCTCTAGTCTCTATGAATAAGAGATCTTTATAAGAAACATAAAAGGATTCTTCTCACATGAAACTAAGAATAACTAATGGTTATTATGTCTTGAAGAAGAAGACAGGATGAAGAGGGAATGGAAAAGGATGTGGCATCAAGGATGTTTACTAATTCTTTGTATTTTCTCTATAAGTCTTGCTACTCCATGCAATTATACCATCACTCATATTTTAATATTCAAGGAATCATGTTCTCTAATAGAGTTGTTACCTTACTATGCTATTGAAAAGACATGTTATTGATGCATGAGGATGGTACTCTAGTAAGGATAATACAATAATTCATTAATTCACATAAGAAAAATATTCCTAAGGTTAATATGATTGGAAAGACATGTGACCCATGGCTAAAGGTACCTATTTAAGTAATGGTTAAGGCTACTCAAACTTAATGTTCTAATTAATTAATTAACTCATTATTTTTTCTTATTGAGCGATGGTATTTTCAATTGGTGGTATTTGGTCTCATGATGGTTCACTTGACATGATGCAATGTGATATCATTGGAAAAGGTATGAAATTGGTTTGAAATTTGAATGAATAAGTATTTATTATGGACATGCTAAGGTACCTTACTTTTGGCGACCGTTTGGGACGCGACAGCCAACGAGTGTCCTCGAACAAGATTTAGGTACCTGCTGGTCTCTGGCAACACCAAGGCCCAGATACCTCCAAATAACTCAGTAATTAATGTGAGTATGTGTGTGTGCTGTTGCGGCGTGCGGTTGTGAGAAATGT